>CM019743.1:26894245-27079909 GCA_009761775.1 Ficus carica | reverse complement strand
GCTAACGTTGTGGAACAGTTGCCTTCCCTTTAAAAAATATATTTAATTGCGATTTGAGCCTTAACTCTCACTTGATTTAAAATTATTCATTTTCATTGAGTATCTGATGGAATATTGATATAGTAGAAAAATTTAAGATAATGTGATGTATAAAATTAAAAATCAGGTACCAACATGATAATGAGAGTATAATTTATAGGTCATTTGTAAAAATAATCCTAAGATCTTTTACTTAGATGCTTCATCACTCTCCATTTTCTATTTTCAATCACAATGTTGATTCAAATTTATTTATTTATTTTTTTTTTTTTTGCCTTTAATTGAAGGATTATTATGGAATAAATTAATAATTACATATGATTTTAAGATGTTTTAAAGTTAGTGGACTAAAACGTTTAACTACAACACTATAATTACTTACAATTAAAATATATATATATATATATAAATCACTATAATTTGTCACATTTCCCTTGTCTTTTTCGGTGCTCAGTCAACCACGCAATGTGGACTTTTTTTGTTTTTTTTTTTTGGTGAACTAAAGTGGACATTAGCTCATGCACCATTTTCTCCTCTGACAATTATCATCCCTATATTTAAGTGCATGTTGTCTTCTTTGTCCTCTTTTGATGATTGCCGTCCTTGCATTTGAGTGTTTGTTGTCTTCTCCCTCTTTTTATAATGATTGTCATCATCCTGCATCCAAGCACCCCTCTTTCCTTCTTGACTTGGTCATCCCTTCTTTGTGCTCTTATGCGTGACATCTTTTATTTATTTTTTCTTGAAGTTCATTAAAAAAAAAGACAAAATAATTTTATTTATTCAAATTTCTTTTTGTTTATTTATTCATTTAGGTTTTTTCTATTATAGTTAAAGATTGGACCTCCTACTGAAGTTCTATCTTACGGGGATATATCAAGAAAGTTACTATTTTGTATGTAATTATCTTTCTTAGGAACTTTTAATTTTTTGTAATTATTATAATTTAGAATAAGTCTTGATTTTAATAGATTTGTTAATATTAGAAAACTTATCAAATTTCGTATACCTGTGAACTTGTATAAATATGGGAGCACATTTATAGTGCTCCTTACTAATGAATTATATATTCTTTTGGTCCGTGAAAACACATTTATATTAAATATCCTTATGTTCTTCTTTTATTCTTATTATTATTATTTATTATTTTCGTATTTAACTTTATTAGGATCAACGTTGACAGAGTAAAAGCAATGAATATGCCAAAAACTCAGGAAAATACTAGGAAATTGCCAAGCGCCACATAAATATTGCTAAAATACTCTACATTCCTTAAGTGCATACTTTTGCTTCTGTCACAGCTCTCTCTTCATGGCCCCTTCTTTGTGGACATCACAAACTTTAACTCTCTTACCTCTTTCTGCTCTACCTTCCGTTAGCCCTCTCCGTTCACTTCAGCATAACGCGGTTCGACGACCGCAATGATCGGAGAGTCGTTTACCAAGGAGACGCAGTGCCTACGCTCGGATCCGTCGAGCTCGTCAAGAATTATGATTACCTTAGTCAAGTTGGCCGAGTCATCTCGGCCGAAAGGCTTCACCTCTGGGATGCTCACACCAGACAGCTCACCGACTTCACCACCCGCTTTTCGTTCACCATCGACATGCTTAACCGCACGACTTACGCGGCGGGGCTCGCCTTTTTCCTCGCACCGGTTGGCTTCGAAATCCCTCCAAACTCGGCAGGTGGTTTCCTAGGCCTCTTCAACACCACAAGTACAGTAGGAGAGTCGTTTCCGAACCATGTATTTCTCGTCGAATTCGACACTTTCGCCAACCCCCAGTGGGATCCTAAGTTTGAGCACGTGGGGATCAACAACAACTCGATTTCTTCGGCCGTCTACACTCGTTGGAATGCTAGCTTCCACAGCGGCGACATAGCCGATGTGTTGATCAACTACAATGCCTCTACAATGGATCTGTCAGTCTCTTGGTCCTACAGAAGAACACATATTGCCAAGGAAGAGACTAGTCTCTCTTTCCGTATCGACTTAAGGGCGATTCTACCCGAGTGGGTCATCTTCGGATTTTCGGCTGCCACGAGCAATTTAGCAGAAAGACACGTTCTTCATTCATGGGAGTTTAGCTCAACCTTGGAAGCAGACGAAAACAAGGGAGATGACACAAAGAAAGAGAGATTACTGGTGGGGCTAATTGTTTCGGCTGCCGGGGTTGTTATAATCGGGATGATTATAGCATTCGTGGTTCTGTTTTGGAAAAGGAAACAGAAGAATAGGGGAGAGGCAGAGGCAGAGGCGGCGAATTTAACATCGATGAACGCCGATCTCGAAAGAGGAGCGGGACCAAGAAGGTTTTCGTATAAGGATTTAGAATTGGCCACCAACAACTTCTCCACGAGAAGGAAACTGGGACAAGGAGGATTTGGGGAAGTTTACAAAGGGTACTTGAATGATCTCGACTTGATAGTGGCGGTGAAGAAAATCTCGAGCGGATCAAAGCAAGGGAAAAAAGAGTATGTCACCGAAGTGAAGGTGATTAGTAGTTTGAGACATCGGAATTTAGTGCAGCTCATAGGTTGGTGCCATGATAAAGGTGAATTCTTACTCGTTTATGAGTACATGCCAAATGGTAGTTTAGATTATCATCTATTTGGTACGAATAGTTCGCTTACTTGGGCAGCAAGGTACAAGATTGCGCTTGGTTTATCCTCCGCATTGCTCTACCTTCACGAAGAGTGTGAACAATGTGTTGTCCACAGGGATATCAAATCAAGCAATGTCATGTTAGATTCCAATTTTAACACCAAGCTTGGCGATTTCGGGTTGGCTCGGCTTATGGACCATGGTATGGGTCCTAAAACAACAGGGTTGGTTGGGACACTAGGATACTTGGCCCCGGAGTATGTGAGCACCGGAAGATCTAGCAAGGAGTCCGATATTTATAGCTTTGGGGTGGTTGCTATAGAAATTGCCACCGGAAAGAAATCCGTTGCTCCACCGGAAGTAAATTCCGAGATGGGATTGGTGGAGTGGGTTTGGGATCTGTACGGAAAAGGAATGCTACTTTCAGCTGTGGATGAGAGATTGCAAATGGATTTTGAGGAGAAACAAGTGGAGTATTTGATGATTGTTGGGCTGTGGGTGTGCTCACCCCGATCGGAGTTTTAGGCCTTCGATCAAGCAAGCTATTCAAGTTCTGAATTTCGAGTCTACGTTGCCGATTCTTCCTACGAGTATGCCTGTACCGGTTTATCATGCGCCTATGTTTCCAACGAGAACTGATGAGCTTTTCACATCAAGCCTCGAGGCATAAAGCGTTCGCATTTGGGAAACAGATGTAAAAGTACTTATAAACCAAATATAAGATCTAAAATAATAGTATTTGTTACTGTTTTACCTCCAAGCACCTTGTATTGCTGAAGATTGTGAAGAATTATAAAGATCTTAATGTTAAGCTTTTAGAAATGCTTATCTTAAAACAAAGGTCTTTTTCTGCGGAGTAAAAAAGAATAAATCCAAAAGATTGTGAAGGAAAAAAAAAAATTCCGTTGCCGGGACTTGAACCCGGGTCTCTCGGGTGAGAGCCGAGTATCCTAACCAACTAGACTACAACGGAAGAGGTGCTGATGTTGAACTTCGATATTATTTATTGTTCTGGTCCATTCCGTTACTAAGCTGCTTAAGATTAAAGTGCCAAATATATCCGCATGAAAGTATAAAAGCCAGATAATTTCTCATTCCATAATCGAGTTAATTCTTTTGGGCGGAAAAAAAAAAAAAAAAAAAAAAACTTCTTATACCTGCCAGGTTTTTCTTTTTTCTTTTTTGGTGGAATAATATATGGTCGTCTTCTCAATGTGAAGAACTTAGAAGGTTGCAATTATTTTATCATTGAAAAATATTGACATGATTTTATGCGGTGCTCGATTGGGAGACAGAGAAAGAGAGTTAAAATTGGAATGGCAATTGACGAGAACAGCAGTCAATTTGGCTAACAAAGAAAATGGAAAAAGGAGGCGACGAGTGTGACAGTGACAAGGATTTGACGAAATAAAGGAACGCGTGACAAACCAACCACACTGTTTCTTCCGCCCCTGGTAGTGGTGTAGCTGTTGTAGATATAGACATGTATTTGTAAAATTCAATGATATCTTTTGGTCTCGACATGATAGAATTACTACACGTTTTTCTGTTTCGAGGTCTAATTTTAGAAGATTTTCTATGAAAACTACTGGATTTGAGGTGAAGGGCAGTGCTAGAAACATTCACTAATCTCAACTTTTTAAGTATCAACTCACATAATTATATTTTTATTGATTGTTATAATTAATTGATGAGATAATATTTTAAATATTTAATAATAAAAAATAAAATAAATAACAACTCATACGTATTATAAGTTGGTAGTCAATATTTAATATTCAAGTTGGTGTCCTTTGTATTTTTTTTTTTTTTTTTTTTGATGATGTATTAAATAACTTTAACACTCTATTTGGTAGGAAAGAGAGAAAATAGGAGGGAGATAACTTATAAAATTGAAAAATTAAAATGATAGAAAGGAATTTTACTTTTCCTTTAGATTGTTTAGTAGATAAGAAGAAAACAAGTAATGGATTTGTAAAATAACTATATTATTCAATTATTTCTTCTTATTTCTCTCTTAAATGAGGATAAAAAGTAATTGAAAAATCAAGCTGTATGACTTTTTTTTGGTTACCTAATCTAATATATTATTTGATTTTTTTTATTAGCAAAAATGGTCATTTTTCATTTTTTTTTCTTCAGATTTGAACAATCACTCATTAATTATGAAATTGGTGATTTCTGTTACGATCAATCAGTGATGACTATAGTCGCTCAATGATTTATAGTAATTGGTCAAGTACTATAGTCGCTCAATGATGATGAAATTAACAATGTTATTTGGTCAATTACTAATAATCATTTAAGAAATGATTGATCGGAAGAAAAAAAAAAAAAAAAGGTTTTTAAACTAATTTTCAAAAATTTCGGCCTTTTATTACAAAAACTTATAAAAAAAAGGCTATTTACCTCTAATCCCAAAGTAATTATTTTAGATGGATTTATGTTTTCTACCAACTTTTTGGAAGATAACAAATATTGGACCCCAATATAGTTTTTTTCTCTCCTATTTTTCTTTCCCTTCCTTTTTCATTCTTATCCAAAAGCAACTTCATCATTGTCTCTACTTTTCTCTCATCCTACTTCCTTCTTTCTTTTTTCCACCCTACCAAATACAATATAAATTGAACCTGATAAAGAAAGAGTATACACTAAAATTGTTTTACTTATGTAGATGATGAATAGTAATTGTAAGAAGACCCACCTACCCTCTTTAAGAGTCTAAAACTGTCAGACTCAAGACCATTTCTGGAATCTTTCTTAGGGAGCCGTCTAAACTCATTTTCGTTATGTATTGACACATGTATAATAAGAGATGAAATATAAAATTTAACATCGACAATGACCATGAAAACCGGTTGAAACAATGAAATATCATCTTTAAAAAAATGATAATACATGTTCTACTTCGGGTTGTTTTCACTTTGTCTCCCAAATTTAAAAAGTTACACGTTCTACTCTCTAGACTTTGAATCAACCCCCATTTACCCCCTCTATCGAAATTCAGTTAAAACAGACGGAAGAAAGAGAATTAAGTGCAGTCATTAGATCTTTTTCTATTCGTTTTTTAGCACTGATCCTCACAACTATGTTTAATAAGACTAATTCCCTCACTGTTTTCGTCTATTTTTAAAGTTTAAGTGGTTAAGTGGGACGATCTTGAAGTTTATGAGAATATCCTACATATATTGAACAAAAGCATTAGGGTATATAGTGTAGAGGAGGAAGCCTTGTTTCCTATGTAAAAAAAAAAAAAAAAAAAAAAAAAAACCTAATATCGAGCCTATGATTCCCATTTGTTAAAAAATAAATTATAAATATATTTTCAGGTGTCAAATCCAAAAATTTCTATCCATATTTCTCCCCTTCCACCCATGAGCTACACAAGTACTTGTATGATTACATCATTTCTATGTAAGGGATTGATGCATAGAAAGCATATGATGCTAAAAATGTTATCACCATTTAAATAATTTAAATTTTATTTCATTATATTCTTATTTGTACATATGTTTGCTGCTTGAAAAGATATTACAAATTCAATAAATTATTTGTGTGATTTCAAATAGTGTATATAAATGTTACATACAAGAATTTAATAGATAAGGATAATGAAATATAAAACTTATTTATTTAAATTGTAATAAAATCTTTAAAATTAGACTTTTATCTAGATATTTAAATTCAAATATAAAACAATTTTCAAAAGTTGAAAAATAGGAAAATGTCATATCTCTTAGTCTGAGTGACAGGTAGTGCAACCACCTTCCCATAGCCTCCCTCTATAGAAAGGTGACCAATTTTTTTTTATTAAATTAATTTAATTTAATTTAAACTTATCCTATTAGGTATTTCTTTTAGCACTATAATAGATTATACTACTTAATGTCCGTGCGTTGTACAGAAGAGAAAAATAAATAGATAAATAAATAAGACAATTCAATAACAATTTATAATGACAGTTAGATATGATAAATAATATAATTACAATAAGTTTCTAAAAATATAAACCAAACAAAAAAAAAAAAGGTCTTCAATAATTTTATTTGCATTCCCATTCCAAACCATTATCACCCTAAGCTAGAAAAACAAATTAATATAAATCAAAAGTGAAAAATAAAATATAGAAATCTAGGGAAAAAAAAGCTAGAAATAACTTATAAAAATAAAAAACAAAATAAAGAAAGCATATTATACCTATATTTTGCTCCATCTTTTTTGTTTTTTTAATTTTTTTTTTTCAGATCTATCTCACTTATAAAATGTAAACTAAAAAAAAAAAATAATAATAATAATAATAATAATAATAATAAACTTTTCTCGGTAATGCAGAAATAAAATATAGAAATAAAAATGATCACGATAATTAAAAATAAAAATGGGGAAAAAAAAAAACAAAAGGAGGAAAAAACTCAACAGGGGAAAACAAGATTGGAGAAAACACAACAAAACCAAAAATAGATTCGTATTTTTTTATTTACTATTTTTACAAAAAATAAATAAATAAATAAATTTCAGTTATATTATATACATGCAAAACACAAAAATAACTATAACATCTAAAAAAACAAAACCCATTAAATGAAAAAGCCAAAAAAACCAAGCACAAATCGAAAGAAGAGAATAAAAAAAATTTGAAAATCGAAATGTGGAAACAAAAATCATTAAAAAATTATAAAATAACAAAAATACGAAGAAAAGATGAAAAAAAAATCTAAACTTTAAAATTTAAATCTTAGAGAGCAGAAAAAAAAATAGAAAAAAAGGAAAAAAAAAACTAAAAAGGGGAAAAATATTAAATAAAAACAACAAAATCAAAAACAGATTCTATTATTTTTTTGTTTATTGTTTTTTACAAACAAAAAAAAGAAAATAAATAAATTTCAGTTAGATTATATATATACAAACATTGCACTTTAACACATTTTCAATGGACAAAATCAAAAATGCCTATTAAAAAGATAATAATGTCCAGTTATTATAACTATCAGAAAAGCAACTACAAAAGAAGGGTAAAAATCATCCATAAATAATTTTAGAAGGACAAAGTTGTTCCAATATTGTAGTAAGCTGTAAAGTAACTAAAACCCAAGGGCAAAATTGCCAATTAATAAAAAAAAATGGTTAAAACCGGAAATAACACTGTAGCGAAAGAAAAAAGCAACTACAAAAGGAATGACAAAATCATCCATAATAATTTTAGAAGGAAAAGTTATCTCAACACTACATCAAATAGTAAAGTAACTAAACCCAAGGGCAAAATTGCCAATTGACAAAAAAAAAAAGGGTAAAACCGGCATAATACGTAGCAAAGAAAAAATAATTAGTGATAATTAAGGACAAAAAAGTCATTACACTGTAGGAAAAAGCAAAAGTTACTGTAGATTACTATAGAAAAATTACTGTGTGGTACTGTACATTATTGTAACTAAATTAATGAAAATTAAAATTTAAAAAAAAAAGTAAAAATTACTGTAGATTACTGTTAAAGGAACAGTGAAACCCTTACATCCTTTTAGTAAATTAAATAATATGCAAGAAATCATTACCCTGTTCCTCTTTTATGAATAGAGAAATCCTAAAAAGAAAGTTCATCTATTGTACTATTTGCTTTTCTCATATATTGATAATTAAAAGCAAAGAACACAAAGATGAGTGTGTGATCATATACAATTAATAGAGGAGGCCACATGTCCGTTTAAATAAGTATCGAGATTAGGCGTGAAAGACCTAGCGTGTCTTAGATCTTGACTCATCGATCAAATTATCGATCTAACTAATTGATCGGACAACAATAAAATTCTTATTCTTTTACACAATTTATATAGTAAATTATATTTACATAGAATATCATTAAACATTTTTATGAAAATTTGTGTTGTACACGAACCGATCAACTACCATCCTTCCACAAACTTCCAACGTTTTGAAACCAACATTTTATTTGATGTACAAATTTCTTTAGAGTGGAACTTTTAAGTTGCGCTTTAATTTAAAAAAATAACTAAGGATAGTTCAAGTTGAGCGATATAGGATAAGAGTAAGAAGGTGTCCACCTTTTTTTTTTTTTTTTTTTTTTCCCTCTTTATGAAAAAAATATTATTGAACGTTGAAGTTTTGTATTCGCAAGGTAAGAGCATTGCGACCATCTAGGTTATACCATAACATCTTTGTTGATATAATTATGTGAATATTCATAATTTAAGTCTTATAGTAGAGTTTGGATAAGTAAATATCAGTATAAATCTCCGAATGAAATAGATCAAGGTGGTGGTTGTATTTCAATTGTGGATGTCTTTTTTACATCTTTTTAAGTTTCAGTATCAGAATTTGAATCGCAACATCATCGTTTTGAAATCCATATTTAAAATAAAAAAAAGAAGAAGACGAAGCTGCATTCCTGCTGAGAAATATGTACTTGTGAACTTTCGGCTGAACTTGCTTAGAGAATATATCAGATCTTAATAATGTACATCTATGTGGTTCTAGTAGATTAAATATAAGACGTGAAGACACTATTATTCTCTCTTTCTTTTTTTTTATTTATATATATATGTGTATATAATATGAGGTAGGTGGTTCCTTTAAACTTCGGAAATTGGGAAAAACAAGACGGCAACTGGCAGATTCTCTAAGTTTGGAGTAGAGATGTTACGAGAAACCATTTCATGCCATTTGTCTCTTTTTGATGAACCAAATATGCTGAAAATAACTTTGTCACTTGTCTTTTGTCTTGTTTAGCCTGTTCGGTAATATGATATCTATTTCATTTGCTCTAAACGGGTACTAATATAAGACCAAACATAACAACCACAGATTTGGCATACGAGTCGTCGGAACAATAACATTAATACAAATTCTTTTTGGTCGAACTGCAGACAAACTGCTATAGAGATGGGACAAAAATGGTCAAAAAGAAAGCCACAAATCAAAAACTAATTAAGAGCTCGTTTGGAAGCTGCATTAATATTGTTGGGGTTTTTCAAATGTTTTTCGTGTGTGTTTCTCTGAAAATAAATCAACTTCGCTATTTATATCTCTAAATTTCTCTTTTTCATTAAAAAAAAAAACTCAAACTTTTAAAATCCATAATTTTCTTATTTAAAGTCAAAATAAGATGATTTTTTTTTTAATTACATAGAATGATGAGAATAACAAAACAAAATGCATTTTCCTTTCTTTTTTTTTTCTTTTTTTAATGAATACAGTTCAAAACTATTTAATTATCACAATTTATTTTTAACTAAAAGCACATTTTCAAGCATTTATTCATTTTTAATCAAAACATTTATAAAAACTCTGACTTCAGTTCGTGTTTCAAACGCCCTAATATTTATGATTTAAATGAAACCAATATGCAGACCATGCACTAGTGGGTCAACTATCATATTATATACTCTTTTGTTTTTTGAAATGAATCATTCTCCCTTAATTAACAAATAAAATCCAACAAATTCGCTATCAAATATATAGATAAAAACCAAGTTGCTATGAATTAGACAAACCAAATATAGTAGTAGTCGAACATAGAGTACTTCACCATCCAAATAGGCTCTTAAAACTTTTTCTTTCTTGTATCTCTCTATCTGTCCCTAGATCTCTCTCTACATTCCAGTCAATAATGGCTTTTTCTCTTCTCCTAAAGATCATTCTCTTCCTCTTGCTATCCACAAACGTCAATCCGCTTTTCTTCAACTTCACTAGTTTCAAAACACCACGCTCGACATAAACTTCCAAGGCGACGCCTTCCAATCCGACGGAGTCCAGCTCACCAAGAACCAAGCCATCGGCAACCTCACCAACAGCACCGGCCGAGCCTCGTACTCGAGCCCCGTCCGCCTATGGGACGCCACCAGCGGACGCCTCACCGACTTCACCACCCACTTCTCCTTCATCATGAAAGCAATTGACGTCGAAGCGGGAAACGGCGATGGCATCTCCTTCTTTTTAGCACCCTTCGACTCCGGCATCCCCACTAGCTCGAGCGGCGGTTCCTCGCCCTCTTTAGCCCGAAACCGCCTTCAACGCCTCCGCAAACCAAATCGTGGCGGTGGAGTTCGATAGTTTTGCGAATGATTGGGATCCAAGTTCTGACCATGTGGGAATCAACGTCAATTCGATTGTCTCGGATGCTACTGTGACATGGAAAAGTAGCATAAAGAACGGCTCACTAGCAAATGCTTGGGTGAGTTACAACTCAACTACTAAGAATTTGAGTGTGTATTTGACTTATGTTGAAAATCCAACCTTCGAAGGGCAATCTAGTCTTTCTCATATCATTGACTTGAGAGAGTTTTTGCCTCAAGAAGTTAGAGTTGGTTTCTCGTCAGCCACAGGGAGACTCGTCGAAATACACGACATTCTCTCTTGGTCATTCAGCTCAAGCTTGGAGATTGGTGAAGGGAAAGGGAAAGGGAAGTTGGGCTTGGGCTGGGGCTTGGGAATTGGCTTAGCTTCGGGCTTGGTATTTTGGGCTTTGGATTGGGCCTGGCCTGGTTCATGGCTTGGAGGAAGAAGGGTGACAAAGAGGAGGAGAAACATGGGTTTGATCCATCAATAGAGAATGAGTTTGAGAGAGGAAGTGGGCCAAAGAGGTTCACTTATAAGGAACTAGGTAAAGCAACAAACAACTTTGCTGAGGAAGGGAAGCTTGGCGAGGGTGGATTTGGAGGAGTCTATAAAGGCTTGTTGGCTGATAAAACCAACACAGAAATAGCTGTGAAGAGGGTCTCTAGAGGGTCACAGCAAGGGAAAAAAGAGTACATAGCCGAGGTGAAAATCATTAGTCGTTTGAGACATCGAAATTTGGTTCAACTCATCGGTTGGTGTCACGAACAAGGCGATCTTATCCTCGTGTACGAGTTTTTGCCCAATGGAAGTCTTGATTCCCATCTCTTCGGCAAGAAACATGCGCTCAAATGGCCCATAAGGCACAAAATTGCCCTTGGCCTGGCCTCGGCGTTGTTGTATCTCCACGAAGAGTGGGAACAATGCGTGGTCCACAGAGACATCAAGTCGAGCAACATCATGTTGGACACGAACTTCAACGCTAAACTCGGTGATTTCGGGCTAGCGAGGCTGGTGGACCACGACGAATTGGGGTCACACACTACCGTCTTGGCGGGGACAATGGGATATTTAGCGCCGGAATGTGTCACAATTGGTAAGGCTAGTAAGGAAACCGATGTCTATAGTTTCGGAGTGGTTGCCCTTGAAATAAGTTGTGGAAGAAGGCCGGTTGATCCAAAGGCGGAACCAAGCAAGATGAGGCTTGTGGAGTGGGTGTGGGACCTATATGGAAAGGGCCAAATCCTTGAAGCTGTCGACGAGGGACTAAACAAGGAGTTCGATGAGAAGCAAATAGAGCGTTTGTTGATCGTTGGATTGTGGTGTGTTCATCCCGATTCCACGGCTAGGCCTTCTATTAGGCAAGTGATAAACGTTCTCAATTTTGAAGCTCCATTGCCTCGACTTCCGCCGCAACTGCCGGTGCCGATGTATTTTGCGCCGCCATTGGAGATGTGCAGATTCTCGTATATATCTCCTGGACAGACTGGGACACTAAAAGACCAAACTCTGATCTCAAATTCTAGCATTTACACTACGACTTCTACTAATTCATCGTCAACTGGAGGCTCTTCTAAAGCTCTACTAGACTCGCATAAGAAGTAGTATTGTAGTATAATGCATAATTCCTCTGTTTTCCTACCTTTTAGTATATGGAAATCTTATTGATGTTTTGGCATTGTACTAATTCCTTTTTTCCTTTTTCTTTTTTTTAATCATATCTTTAAAAAGAAAGTGTAGATAACTATTTGCTCCAATGGTGAGACTGATTTGTTCTTTTGCAAATGCCCTGTTTTACCATCTGATTGGTGGCTTTTTATCCAACTGTTTTACTTTCTCCTCCATCGGATTATTCTATCGAGTGTATATTTTTTTTAAAGAGTCATGTACATGTTCGATTATAGGATTACCGAGAAATTTAATGAATTTTCTCATCATTGGATATCGGTTTATGTCCTCCTCTTTGAGTTTCATCAGATTTTACTGATGGAATCGGTTTTAATCGAAGGTTGTGTCTATTA
Organism: Ficus carica; assembly: GCA_009761775.1. Classification (NCBI taxonomy): domain Eukaryota; kingdom Viridiplantae; phylum Streptophyta; class Magnoliopsida; order Rosales; family Moraceae; genus Ficus; species Ficus carica. Next base: position 27,067,180 of record CM019743.1, on the reverse strand, counting down.
TACTATGGGGTTATTTCATTTTTAGTACTACTATTTGTATTCCTTTTCCATATGAATGATATTTCTTGTTTTTTTTTTTAAATGAATATGTATTATTTGGTACAAATGCATATATGAAATCGAAATTTTATTTGTATCTAAATGGAGATAGGAACTAATTAATACTAAATAATATCCGTACATTTCGCTAGGTGGATCATCTTAAATAAACCGAATCATCTAAAATTCAGTGTGAATAAAGGGGGAAAAAAAAATGCATAATCCAATTTTTTTTATTCAAGCAACAACTTACAATTTTTCGGTTGCTCAGAAGGTATTTCTCATAAAATAAAACTGGAATTATTCGAATAAATTGAAACCAAAATGTGTTGGTGAAATTAATAATGGATTTACAGGAGATTTCAAGTTATGAAGTCTACTATGAAGGAAGACCTTATTTTGGCTAGAAATTATCCATTGTTGAAAAAAAAATCCGAGTATCGTAAGGAAAATCCAAAGGGATCCGCAAATCCTTTCATTCCTTAATATACAAAATGTGTAATGGAAATTTATTGACTCTCCACTCAAAATAAAATATGCAAATTTAAAACTCTTATAGCCCAAAAACAAAAAGACAACATTTCTCTAAAACTCTGTTCTCTCAAAGTCCTATTTTTCTCCAAGGATTTAAAACGGAGTGACTCCTTGTTCTTCAGTCTCTTTGCAGAAGATGGTCATATATCTTGCTAATCGGAGGTAGAAATATATAAACATACATATAATTTTATTAGGAAAACATAGAGATTAGTACCTAAATAAATAAAATGTGTCATTTCGTATGATTTATTAGATGAGTTTTTTCTTTCTTTCCATCTTTCTTTCCTTACTCTTCTTCTTCTTCTTCTTCTTCTTTTTAATTTATTTAGGATTTAGTTGTAGAGTTCTTGCTACTTTACTGAGTTATTGCTTTCATGATGTTAATATTAGTTAACTTTTAGAGAAATTTAGCTAAGAATCGTACGTATAAGTTATATGTAGACTTATGTTTTCACCCCGTAACTGTGACTTACAAAAATGTCTTTGTCAAATTAAAGATGTAACATTGCAATAGTATAAGGATATAAACAAAGTTAAACTGTATATATTAAGAAATGAAAACCTAAATAAATAAGGGGAGAAAGAGTCAAATAGCATTTATATAAAAAGAGTAATAGTAAAATGTAATAGACTTATGACCATACATAATATCAAAAATATCCCTCATCCTTCCTCCTCTATCTCTCTCTCTCCCTCTCTTTCTCTCTCTAATTTGAAATTGTGCACATAAATTTGTCACTAAACTTAAAACATATTATTAGTAAATTTGTTTATTTACTAGAAAATCTAAGGATTTATTAGAAATTTCGAGAATTTACTAGAAAATCCAAGTATTTAGAAAAACTTACTAAAAATTTTAAAAATAGATATCAAATCAAATCAGCGTAAATTTATCGAATGTTTATCTAGAGGAATACAATGTTTTGTTTTGTTTTGTTTTTTTATTATTTACCTTGCAAAAAAATGAATTGGAAGATACATATCGGATACATAACTATTTAATAATGCCGAAATCTCAATCAAGTAATGTTACAATACACTTAACGGAGTACACTAATTAGGTTCATCGCTTAAAAGATGTCAGTTTTAACGAAAGTTTGTTTGGGGGTAAAGCGATAGGCAATATATGAATTTAGAGAACTGGGTGTCAAAAGAATTAGTTTAGGGATTTAAACAACATGACACTAAAATTTGATACTAGACCAATATGACAGAAAATAAAACTAAAATTTGTGTCTTATTGTTTAAAAATATAGAATTTGTGTCATGTTAATCAATATTTCGATTATTTTGAGAGCCTTTAAAGTTTTACGATTGATATTATTTAATTTTGTTTTAAATTATATTTAATGTAGGTTGTGAAGGGTAAACTTTATTTTTTTAATTTTAATTATGCTTCAGGAGATAATTCGTTATTGATTTTACAAACACATGTAGTATTTTGAGTATTCATATAACAAAGAGGACAAAAGTGATATTTAAGCTAAATACAAGGAAGTATTTTGGGTAATTTTTTAATTATTAATTAGTGCTATTTAAGTGAATCTTTCCGTAAATTAAAACAATTACCTGAAATTAGTGCTCTATCGTACTTTCAATCCAATCTCTTAATTATTTGATAAATTTTGCTACGGCAAAGATTTAGTATTTGCTTCTTTGGTCAAACTATAGGATAGGGATCAGTTAGCGACTAGTGAAGAATCTAGAAACACCACTTAGATTGCTCTTAACATAACTTATCTGATAATCACCAAAAGATATTGTTTTTCAAATAAGACATTGGCTTGCAAGTTGAGTATTAAAACTTCTATAAAAAGAGTTATTTAGCCAATTTGAAACTCTAAAATCAATTTGACGAAGTGTAAATGATGATGTTTGCTCGTCATATAAACACTCGTACCTTGTTGAATGACCTTGAATTTTCCCAGTGTGCTTTAAATTCAGAAAGGCCTTTGGAGTTTTAATACACACTATACTTATTACAACAGCATAATTGCCTAACATGAGTCATATTTGCTCGTGCATGCCTAGCGTGACCAAGAAGACAGAGACAAAGCTTGTGCCTAGCTCATTGAAGCTCACTAGACAAGAATTACCGCGGTTTAGAGCGAAACAACAAGCTTAATTCCGTGTGGTTAGCAACTCTTCGATCGGTTTTGAGTCCATGATTTGATAGTTAAGTTTGTTGTTCATATCTTTCACTCAATTTATTTTCGTGATTTATAATCTACATTAGTCCCGTATTTTTTTTTTTTCAATAGGGTTTTTTTGTGTTTAAACCTCACTACACCTGTTATAGTTACTTTGACATATCCTTTAAATGCACACTTTAGTTTTTATTGTAAAGCATTTCAGTTGAGGGAATAAAGTTGAAGTTTTGAAACAAAATCCGTCAACCACGATAGCTTATTTTAGAGTTGGACATTGGAAAACTTATAATTTAGTTATAATTTTTTAAGTACTCAATTGTAATTAGTCTTGGCCTGTAGGCATTAACTAGCAGTACAGTAAATTAATCGAATAATTAAGGTGAGAGCAATTGAATAAAGTAACTAGTTTTGCACTTTTACCCTCACTGCCGAACTACACCAAAAACTCATTTTCTTAAAATAGACACTGAAACCGAACTAACTACCTAGAATAGATGATTAATAAGGTGATATGTAGGATTGCCCTTGAAAAAAAAAAAAAAAGGTCGTTGGATTATTGCTCCAGTTATAATAACTTCAGTTTTTCTTAACGTTCAATTAGATAAGTATGAATGGTCAAACATCTAAGCAAGTATTGAAAAATGGTAAAAAACATAAACATGTATCTATTTGAATAGTTGTTTCCACAATTTTCTCCCTTTAGCCCTTGTGTCCAACAAGCCAATTTGAGATTTGAAAAAAAAAAAAAAAAATAGAATCTTTTTTCAGCATCAAATAACAAAGACAACAAATTATTATCCAAGCAGCATGCACAATTTTTAAAATTTAAAGCTTAAATATATCATTTTAGTGGAAACTTTAACCCTAATTTTTATGTCACAATGATATAAATAATTAGTCAAATTCAAAAGTGATATACAACCTCATTAACACTACCTAATGGCGGTGAGGTTATATTGAGATTATAATTGCTTACCTTACCAAACTAAGCTCGTTGTTTCTCTCCTAACATGGTGATACTTGTCTAATAAGCTGCAATGAGCTAGGCACAAACTTTGTGTCCGTCTTCTTAGGTCACACAAGGCATGCACGAGCACATATGACGCAAGTAATTAGGCTATATGCTGTTATAAAAAAGTAATCTATTAATTTAAACTCTATATAAGGACCGTTGATATATATGGTCAAAGAACGTTGAGAAGATTAGCTTTTGGTTTTTCTCAAAAATAGAACATATAGAGAAAAATGGTACTCACTCATTCAACTACGAGTGTCTACTTTAGTGCAAGCAATTCATCATTACGTCGTGGCCTTTTTTAAGATGTCGACACAAAAAGGTAACATCTCCTTTGTAAACCAATCTGAACCTATAGAGCAAATGTGTATGTGTATATACATACATGTATATATTTTTCAAATTTCATTTTGGAAAGTGAATTTTCACCGATTTAAAATTGAAACCGATAGATCGACTGGAGCATAAATTCAGTTGGTTCAAATTTTTCATGATGTGGTACTAACCGTTAGGTTCGGGTGGTTAAGGTCACGCTTATAAGGGAAATGTTACCTTTTTGTGTAGACAACTTTGAAAAGACCACAAACTTAATGATGAATTGCTTGCACCAAAGTATACACTCTTAGTTGAATGAGTGAGTATCATTGTTTTTGTGATCTTCATCTACACATTTGCTCTATATGTTCTATTTTTGACAAAAACCAAGTGCTAATATTATTCTTCTCAATGTGCTTTAAATCAATGGCCCTTTGTCGTGTATTTTAATTAATAGACTATTTGTTATAACAGCATAGCCTAATTACTTGCGTCATATGTGCTCGTGCATGCCTTGTGTGACCTAAGAAGACGGACACAAAGTTTGTGCCTAGCTCATTGAAGCTTACTAGAATGGTATCACCATGCTCGGAGAGAAACAAGGAGTTTTACTAGGTGTGGTAAGTAATTGTTTGCAGGTTTTTGTGTTCATTAATTGATATGTTATTATTATTATTTTTATAATCTCTTACTCAATACATTGTTTGTGGGTTATCTATATGAGTCTCGTAGTTTTTCCAATTAGGGTATTCACGTAAAAATTTTGGCATGCTTCTTGGTTACTTTGATACCCTTTCACATTTTTTTTTTTTTTAACTGTGAAATATCTCATTTGGGGGAATAGGTTTGAATTTTAGCCAATTCTTTAACAATTTGTCAAACTGCTATTTAAAGAATATGATCGGTGGTTATTGAAATGTTTGATTTTGGTTAAACATATTTAAATCAATAATTTATTGATCGATATACATTGATTGATATTGATCAATTAATCATCAATGATCAACCAAATCGACTACTATTAGATTGAACATTTTTACGAAGACAACATCTTAATTAATCTAAGAAAACTTGGAACATTTATTATTAAAAAATAAAAAAATTAAAGAACCCGCCATACAAGAAAGCCGATCCATGCACCGCATCACTACTGACGCGTGGCCCAATAAGTAGCATTGGTGTCACGAGACCTAGTTGGTTCCTCTTTCTTCCTCAATTGTGTAATTTGTAGCTTTCTCTTTGTGTTTTGTTGCACAAGGCCAACACGCTTTGAGAATCTTTTTTGTGTAAAACCAAGACATGAGTCAAGTCCTGTTACGGCCTTTTTAGCCACCAAAAAAAAAAAAACACAGAAGGAGGATTCTATATAGAGCTCTATAGGGGTAGCCGCCCTTTGTTTCTTGTGGCGTGGGGTAGTTAAGATACAGCTTTTTTCTGATCGATAACCTTTAAGCCCAAGAAAACTTTTAAATAAACAAATGGAGGTTGACATTTGGTTTTGTTTATTTTTTTAGGGAATAATTATATTGGAGTTAGTTTTCTACACTAGATTTTGGTTAATCCACTTTTGCACATGGAATGAAGTTGAGGATTAGGAATCCTTTTATTATTTAAGGAATACATTAATTTGGTCAAAATATGACCTAAAGTCACCAAAGTTGTTACTAAATAATCTGACTATCATAAATAATGGGTCGGTAGAAAGCTAAAAAGACAACTAGTGTTTCCCAAAAAAAAAAAAAACTCTAAAATTTTCTGAAGTACCAAGAGTATGATTAGACATGCCACTTATGTTTCCATAGCCCATACTCATTTGTCCTGTCTTTTAGAGGTCTTGGAATTATTATATACTGCCCGAAAAGCATCACACTAGCACTAACTCCCTTTTGTATTCTTTTGTGGTCCTATATATGTATATAACATGAAATATTGCACAATACCAAAAAAATTTAAAAATAAAAATAAAAATTTAGGTTTAAGAACCGTGTCGAAGGAAAAAGTAGTGGAAAATGTAGAGTTTACAGAGGAAAACGTCACGGGCGGCTTTAGTGTGAAAATGTGGCTCCCATGTTGAAATGCAGTTTATGGTCACATGAAGATTGGATTTCATTTTGGGGGTTTTATTTTTATTTTATTTTTATTTTTATTTTTATTCGGTGGGCTAATTATCTTTAGTGGGGTTTCAGGACTATATTTGCTAGTTATGGAATAGTTAGTGTGAAATTTCTTTTGGTTGAACTTAGTGTGAAATTTTGAACCAATTAAGAAAAATGGAACATGCTAGTATTTTAGTTTTAAACGTTTGTTGGGGGGTGTCAAGTGGGTTTAAACCTAAACAATACGGTCAAATAGAAATACAATTACACAAGTATGAAATATTAGACACCGTATAGAATACTGTCCGAAATTATGTGAAAATTGTGTAGTAGTTCAAATACAATATAGGGTTGTTTTTTATAATTCAAGAATTTTGACTAGTGGGCCATGACCATAATAGGGATCAACAAAGAACGAGGCCGAAAGCCTTAAATGATATAGAATTTAATTAGGAGGACCTTCTTTTTTTTTCCTATAGTTTTTTTTTTTTTTTTTTTTTTTTTGTTCGTTTTCTGTTATAATAGAAATCGAAAAATATATGTAGTTAATTTTATGGGACTAATTAATAATTGTTTTCTTCCTTACAATTCAACCTTTGCGTCAAGTTGCCAAAGTATATTCCATTATAAAAAAAAAAAAAGAAAAGAAAAAGAAGTTGCCAATGTAAATATTTTGGTGTCGAAATTTTTGCTGCTAATTGTGATACGTGTGTGAGTGTGTGCATATATATATATATATATATATATGTATATGTATGTGAATTTGATACTTTCAATCCCGTAATTGATGGGCAGGTAATTCTTGCAAGTCACCTTTGATCAAAGTTATTCGAAGAAGTAAAGTCATGATTTTAATTCTTCGTTCTTTTTTGATTCCTATTAGCTAGAGAACAAAAAACTACAGAAAAAATAAAATATTTCTTCATTTGTTGTGTTTTTATCTTTTCTTTTTCTTTTTTTAATCAATCTTATATATGTTATTAGAATTGAGGTTTGTAATCAGATAAGTATTTTGCTTGACAAAAGAGAAAGAACATATAATAAATAATCTTACGAAGGAGAATATACGTGCCTTTTACCAATTGCCTATTTGCCATTGGAACTCCCCAAAACTGAAATAAATAGTGAAGAACTTTATTTCCTCAATAAATTAATATTTTCAGAATTAATTGTTTAATTTCATTATTTTGAAGCTCTCTGTTTTCCAAGATTTATTGAAGTTCTCAATATATTTATATATACACACGTGTACGTGAGAAGTTTAGGAAGTTAATTGTGATTAGAAGCAACCCTTAGAATCTTGTTCCTTTTTTGAAAAAAAAAACCTTCGATTATAACGAACTATCTATGTGAGTTCGTTTAACTGAAAAGTCAGAAATGGCCAATCGAATACGTTTTAATGTAGGTCTAAACGTTTTCTTTTTATTTGACTGACCTAATTTTACGGTTAGGCACAAATTAACTCCACGCCATAGTTTACATGCATAATATATATTATTATCTAGATGTTCAACCAATTAGACGCATATTGATTAACGAAGAAGAACAATATTAACACGTAAACATATATACATATAATATATATAAATATATGTTTCGTTATGCCACATCTCTATAAATGTCAAATTTTGGTATAACGGCACACAGCCCCCTTTGAACGGAAATCGTTTTTGAATCCAAAACTTTCAACGTTTTTGTTAACAAATTTCCAGCCTTGTCAACAAGTTGGCTTAATCTTGTTAACCATATTTTTCCCTTTGGCCACGTTCAAACTTAGATCTCTATTATTTTTCTTCATTTTATCTCTGTGGTCAAGTTATGAAGTCCCGAAAACCTATATTCTTACAAAGCCTATATTCTTTTTTTCTTTTTTTTTTTTTCTCTCTAGAAAAATATGTTTATTTGTCTCTTTTTTTTTGTCCAATAAAGGTTATTCTTTTAATATATATTTACTATGTTTTTTCAATATATTAATAGTAAAGACAACTAGCATTCATACAAATTTAGGCATATGAATTAGGTTAGTACTCAAAAGCTATTAACTCATCTCACACCAATAGTAATAAACTGACCATATAACTAAATACTAAAAATATTTAATAATTCAATTAGTTGTCAAAATTTTAATTCAACATACAATTAATTCACGGTTACAATAATACATTAATTTCTAGACTTTCTCATTTAAGACTAATTCACGGCTGACAGACACATGGATTAGGGTCCAAACACAAACTATTTTTGGAAAAGTCACAATGGGAACTGTTAAAATCGACCAAAAAAGACCATAACACACACCCCCAAACACACTTATGATATATATATATATATATTTATTTATTTGGCTTAAGGTACAAAGTCAAAAGTAAGGTTGTTAAAAGACAAAAGGAAACTAAAGTTGTTGATGTTCTGCAGTTATTTAAAGCCAAAATAATCACCTCAATTTCTCTGGGCGTATTGTGCACCATTTTTGGCACGGTTTTTGAAGCTCTTTTTAAGGTTTTTACGCAGAATCTAGTAACGAGACGGGAAAGAGAGAGAAGAAAAGTATTATTTTCCAATAAGAGAACCCACCCATATATTTGTATATACATATATATATGCTTTGTGTGACGCTGTGGCTTTCTTCTAGCCTTCAATTAACCATTACAACTACTCTCATAATTTGCCTTTAAGTTAAACCCAGGTAAAGTAAAGTCCCCCACTTACTAAAAGTCTTCTCTTCCTCGGAAATCCATACGACAAAGAAACCAGATTGTTCTCTTCACCTCAGAGACATTTTCACGACGTAGAATTACTCTGTACTACTCTTGTCGTTCTTTCCTCGTACTTCCCTTTTTTTTTTTTTTTTTTTTTTTTTAATTCCGGTGTATCCAAATTGTAAGCTCTTTTTTCATGTCGTTTTTTTCTTTTTTTTTTTGGCAGGTTTGTAATGTCGTTAAATATGGAGAAGCAGAGTTGGAGAAAACAATGTCGTTGGCTACTTTTGTTATCGGCTACGACAGGCTTATTTCTTCTCTTCTTCTTGCTAATTTCCGGCAATTCTGATCAGATGAAGAGCCCTTCAGTTGTCAGGTTCTTTTCTAAACTCGCACTTTAATACATTAATATCCGGTTTCGATTACCGTTTTGAGACTGTGTTTGGACATTATTTAAAACTTTTTTACAGGTATAAAATTTCTTCACATTGATTTATGCATTATTAATTTGGTTTAATTTAAGGAGAAAAAGAGAGGGGGGAAAAAATAAAAATTAAAAAAAAGGAACTTTCTCTTTGAATTGTTCTGTTCTTGAAGACAGAAACAGAGTTGTTCAAGCCCAGAGTATATTTGGTGTTGACGTCTCGATTTATACAAGTTTTTGACTCACTTTTGTTGGTTTTATTTTCGGTTTTTCATTATTTTCTTTGACACTAAGTATCACAATCAGCCAAAATTTGAGCCAAACATAACATGCATGGTTACCTCAAGGCAGGGGAAAATTCTGGCCCGTGATTTTTTTTTAACCTTTTTTTTTTTTTTTTCCTCGGGCTTCCTTTTCGGCTCGTGAGTCATGACTTGGAGTTTTGTGAACTTTTTTTTTTTTTTTTTTTTTGGTGAGTTTTGTGGGGTTCTAATGTTTCAACATCACTAAGGAGATAGATACATACACACATATATATTTATACACACACACATATGGTAGCACCCGTCCGTTTTTTATTGGTTGAGATGAAAATTTTTGGTTTGGTTTCAGTTTTCTTGTCGTTTTAGCAGTGTTCTCTGCGGTACTTAATCTTCACGAGTGTTATACAATGGTATATCCTTGTCCCGTTTCAGCTTCAGTTCTCTGTTTTCCAACATGCTTTGGAGTTTTTTTTTCCCATTTATTTTCATTTTTTTAAACGCTTTGGAGTTTTAATATTTTCTTTAGGAATAACAGCAATTTTCTTTATTTTGTCTATAGATAAATTGCATTGGTGCCCCTAAACTTCTCAACTAGTTGCAATTTGCAACTTTATATTTTCTCCGCATTGATAACAATGCTGATTTTCCTTTTTTTTTTTTTTTTTTTAATAAAACTTGAAACTTGCTCTTAGTCATTAATTAAGATCATAAAAGGTGTTTTTTTAGTCAATATTAACATTAATTTATATTTAAAGTAAATTTAACTCATAATTTTTATGTTTTGATCAAACTTAAAAAGATTATAAACTCAATAATTTGAGTTAAAATGGATTAAAAAGACCATTTATTTCATCAACTAATAAATAGTGTTAATTTTTTTTATTTTTTTAAGATTAGCATTGTTAACAATGGGGGAGGGGATAAACTGTTACATGTTTATAAATTCATGATATAAATTGTTAAAATTAAAAGTTTAATGTACAAATTATAAATGTATGATTAGTTCATAGAACACCGGTGTATTAAAAAAAAATTTATGTGTCTACTAACATAGATATGGTGAACTTTAATGCGTGGATTAGGTGAAGAATGGGCCAATAGTAGAGATTTAACTGACAATAATGTCAATTTTATTGCCAACAGACTACAAGTCCATGTTGCCAAATTATTATACAAAGTAAGGCTAGTAAAAGATCCCAAGTTTAGGAAAAGGATTTTTTATTTTTTTTGGTAAACAGTTTAAGAAAGGAATTAACACAAATGTCATGCAACATTTTTCTACACCTACCTAATTTTCGCCTTCTTTTGAACATTCTACTCTGACGTCATGAGGTCGTTTTTGGTCGGAGTAGTTATATCGATAACCGGTTCACGACACCAGTCTTGAAAACTATGGCATCTTGTTTAATAATATGTTATATGGTAGTGGATGGGCCGCATAGTTCATTTACAAAACAAATTAAAAAAAAAAAAGTCATAAGTGTAATATTTAATTTATTGGTTAATTAAGATTTTCTTTATTTATTTATTTATTTTTTTTTACTAAGATATTATTGATTAAGTTGTTTACATGTTTGTTTCTTCAATTAATTGCAGAAGAGCATTAAGGGGCATCACTGCACTGCGATCCACGAATGCTCTTGGCGTTAGGCTGCAAACCAATAGGCTTCGACCGGTTAGTTTAATTGAAATACCCCCATTTAATTTCATAACAATATTATTTTTTTCTAGTTGGAAAAATCTATATTCGTTCTCTTTGAATTTCATTATACTAGGCTCTTAGAATATGTTTGTTGGACCTTATTAGTGTATTGTATAAATGAATATCGATAGTAAATTAATACAATCAAAGTCGTATTATCTAATTCAACATATTTTTAAGTGTAGGTTATACTATATTATTTCATATAAGGACTAAGGTCAGGATTGGAGTCGAGACCAGCCTAGGGTGGGGTCAGTCGAGGTTTGGGGTATGGTTGCCCGAACTTGGGGTTGAGGTTGGCTCAAGGATGGGGTCTAGGTCGGCATGAGCCAGGGTCGGGGCCGGGATCAGCCTGAGCAAGGTCAAGGTTAGGGTCAGTCGAATCCAGAGTTGATGGAAGGTCTGGCCCTAGTGTTGGGGCTTGCTCGGCCCTAGAGTTGGGCTAAGTTTGGGAAAATCGATGTTGGACCCGGGGTCTAGGTCGTCACCTATGACTGGAGAAGAGGTCAACTCTATCCCTAGCTAAGATTGGCACATGTGATCAAGGCCGCGGTCGGCACCATCCCACAGCCCCAAGACCCAACCAATATTATTGATATTGTACTATTATAATGCCCTAAACACTATATTAGGTTTATACATACATCTTAATATTCTATGGCATCAAACATCCTATTGTATTGGAACAACATAACATAGTACAGTCCACCTCATACAGCAAAATATGATATAGGCAACCATGATATATGCTAGTCAGTATTAGTCTTTTGAAGCTTTTAATATGTTTTATTTCTCATCAAGATTACTGTTGAATGCCCATAAACCCATAATCTTTACATAAACAACACATTTAGACATGAAACTATACAAGATGAACTAGGAAGAAAAACAATAAAATCAATGCGTACAGTAAAAAAGAATTTTTTTTCTTTAAAAAAAAAAAAAAAAAAAGCGATATTGTTGAAATACATCCACAGCTATATGTTAGCTAAAACATTTATAAAGAAAAACCTAAAATTCACTGTCTTAATAATTCATTAAGAAACATTAATAACGTATCTGCACATTTAAATTTAATGAGAACTAAATGTACTTATGCACTGTAATTATAAATTATTGTATTTTTTTTAATTTATTACTATTAAGAAATAAAAAGTTCAATATTCGAACCACCCTGGATATACATTCACACACTCACGCATCCAACCATTTGAGCCAGCCCTAAGTGAAAACTTGTTTGAATGGATAATAAATAAAAAAAAAAACCCCCAAAAGTAAATAGCGGCCAACTCCAAAAACACCGAAAGTTATATAGTTTTCAAACAAAGTATCCACAAAATATATTTTTACACACACACATATTTATATATATATATATATATATCTATCTAATATCTTTTGCTTGACATGATCAGAAAGTTGTACTTCTCTTTTTTAATGGTAATAAAATTCATTCTTTAATTAGGAGGTGATCTTAGATAATGGCCTCGTTCGTGTCACATTTTCGAAGCCCGGCGGCGATGTAATTGGAATTAAATACAAAGGAATTGATAACTTGCTTGAGACTGATAATATTGAAAGCAACAGAGGGTACGTGTTATATTGTTTTACAATATTATATATATTAAAAATTAAGTCCTTAAATTGCTCGTAATTAAATTACGAATATCTTTTATATGTATATATATATATATATATTTTTTTTTTTTTTGCATATTAAATAAGTTTGACAAAAATGTCATATAAATTGTTCTAGATACTGGGACCTCGTCTGGAACAAGAAGCCAGGACAGAAGGCTAACAACATTGACACGTAAATTTTTTTTTAATATATATTATCTCTAAAATACCCGTACATTTCTTTACTTTTTTATTTTCAAGCTGAAATTCATTAAATTATTACTTTGCAGATTACAAGGAGCAAGATATGATGTAATAAGGGCAGATGAAAACGGAGCTGAAATATCATTCACAAGGACATGGAATATCTCCATGAGTGGCACTACCGTTCCCTTGAATATCGAGAAAAGGTGATCTTAAGAAGTTTATATTTTAATTATAACAGAATCGACATCTTTCTTTTCGATATAATAGAGAAAGGAGAATTACTTGATAGCCATCACTTTAAGGGTCATCAAAATCATATCAATAAAAATAAGTGAGATATTATAAGTTTATTCAAAATTGATGAAAATCTAACTTTGAATATTTCGAATTATTCTTTAATCGATAGGATTATTTTTATCGATAGTGTTAAACATGTACAGGTATATAATGTTGCGGAACTATCCAGGATTCTACACATACTCAGTACTTGAGCGTCTTGACGGGTGGCCAGAGGTAGAGATTGGGCAAATTCGGATCGTTTACAAGCTTCAACAAGACAAGTACTTAACTACTTATAAAGCAATTACGCAACACGCTCATTTGTTCTAGTGGTTTTAACATCATCATCATCATCATCATTTTTATGAATGTGAAAATCTGCTTACAATTATTTTGTCTAACAATTCTATCAGGTTTAAGTTCATGGCGATATCAGACGATAGGCATAGGATAATGCCGACGCTGAAAGACCGTCTAACTGGTCAGCCACTAGCTTATCCAGAAGCTGTTCTCTTGACAAATCCTTCTAACTCTATACTTCGAGGAGAGGTAACGTAATCGGTGTTTAATATTGTTCCTTTTGTGTTCTCTTATTCAAAATCAATTACTTTACATAGTTTCGTTCGAAACCCTACGCTCGGTCTGAAGGAGACAGGGAATTACAACTCTTTTCTACAACTCGGAAGCAAGAAAGCTTAATTTTCAAAGAAAAGAAAAGTTTTCAAAAAAAAAAAAAAAAAAAAGTAAATCCAAAAGAAAAACTCACAAAGTCTTTCGGAGTAGGGTTTCGGATGGAGGTTATGGTTCGATTTTCAAAAAATTATAATCTTTTATTATATTTTCTAAGATAAAAATGTGCTATAACACATGATTTCCTATATATATATATATATATATGTATAAATTTGTAGGTCGATGACAAATACCAGTACTCAAGCGAGAGCAAGGATAACAGGGTCCATGGTTGGATCAGTTCTGAATCTACTGATCCAGCCGTTGGATTTTGGATAATCACGCCCAGTTATGAGTTCCGCACAGGTGGGCCCGTCAAACAAGAGCTTACCTGCCATGCTGGTGCAATTGCACTCTCTGTAAGTCTAAACTCCCCAAACGTTAGGCCCGCTTGACATTATCTCTCTATGTTTCTTTATTTTTTAAGGGGAAAAAGAAGTAAATAGTCCAACAAGTTTTTAAAATATTTGGAGTAAATAACATATTTATCAAGTAGATCATTTATTTATATTTGACAAATGTATCGTTTGCCTAGTAATTTTTCTGTTTAGGTGATACATTTGTTATTTATTTCAAATATTGTAAAACCTTACTATTTACTTCATGAATTATTTTATGTGAAAATGTTATTTACTCCAATTTCTTTTTTTGTTTTTTTAACTATCTTAAATGTTTAGGGTTCATTTGACGCCTCTTAATGTCTAAACTATTTGAGTTCAGTAGACTGCCATGAACACAACACGTTAAAAAGTAAGCATGACACCCTAAATTATGATTAGAAAGATTTGCAGCGTTGTTTCTTAGAAAGCACATTTGTGAATTATTGCCCTAGTTAAAATAGTTTTCAGATTTTTGACCTATAATTAGGCAATAAAGGATTAAAAATCCAAGCAAACATTAAAAGAAGACAAATAAATAAATAATTAAACATATTTATTTAACATGTTGTTTCTATAATTTTCTCTATGATATTAAATGAGCCTAGCCAAGCACATTTAGTAGGATGATTTGTATGATCACCCTTTTTAGAAACACATCTCTGGATTATTGTCTCAACTATAATTGCTTCAATTATAAACCTTCAGTTAGATAAGTATTAAGTGTCAAAACTCCAAACAAGCATTGAGAAAGGGCAACAAATATAAATTTCTCTATTTTAGAAGTTGTTTATAAAATATTCTCAAAAGGTTTTACTTTCTAGCTTGTCGAGGAAAAAAAACAAACACACACACACACACACACACGCACACACACGTTTTTGCACAACGGTGACTTTCATCCTTTGTCAATACATAATAATCGTGTTGTTACTAAAAAATTGTTTTTAAATTCAAAAAAAAATTGTTTTTGTGTCCTTTGTGATTATTATTATTATTATTTTTTTAAAATTAATTTAACAAAATTCATGTGCAGATGTTTACGAGCGCTCACTATGCTGGAAGGGAAGCAGGGATGGTATTTGAGGAAGGGGAGCCTTGGAAGAAGGTTTTTGGCCCTGTTTCCGTTTATCTCAATTCTGTTTCAACTAATGATGATCCTCTTTTACTTTGGGAAAATGCCAAGGCCAAGGTATCAAAAACTCGAGAGTTTCCTATTTAGAACGTAGTACTGTTTGACACGTAAATTTAAAATTTTCGTTTTAAAATGATTTTATTTCAATATATTAATATATGTTTTATTGGTGTTTAGTATAGGAAAAATATTTGTTGTTCGAATTGTGAAACAGAAAAAAAAAATTTTAAATTAAATTAAACTGGAATCTTTTTAAACAAATTGGATTCAAAATTGCGTGTCAAATTAGAGAATGCTTAATTTAGTTAATAAAGGAAAATGTTTGATATAGTTGCAAGAAGAAGTTGAATGCTTAATTTAGTTAATAAAGGAAAATGTTTGATATAGTTGCAAGAAGAAGTTGAGGCATGGCCATTCAGTTTCCCTCAGTCCGAAGATTTCCTTGGTTCCGACCAACGAGGAAGTGTTGGAGGTCAATTACTAATTCTTGATCGGTATGTATTTTATTAATTCATATATATAGAAGAATTTCTTCATTATTATATTTTTATTTCTTTTTAATAATAACAACAAGTAGATGTACACCTTTTTTATATTTCTTTTTATAGATACATCAACAAAAATCCATTCCGGGCTCGCTCTGCCTATGTTGGACTAGCTGCACCTGGTGAAGCCGGATCATGGCAGAAGGAAAGTAAGGTAAATCTTAAAATATTCTTTGTACAGGGAAAAAAAATATCTTAGAATATTCTACCCCAGTTAGTGAAAAATTGGGGGTTTTTTTATTTTTTAATGTCCTGTGTTTTTTTAAAATTCAGAAAAGTAACTTTTTTTTATATATAATTTTTAATGAATAGTCCGTCACTAATAAATTTGATGGGAGTCTGATATAAATCATTTTAAAATAATAATATGTCTATCCATCTGTTAAGAACTATTAATATATTATTGATAGACGATCGTTAAATTCAGTAATTCTTAAATAAATAAATAAATAAATAAATAAATAAAGCAGTCCATTATTGATGAATTTGGTGGTAAGTTAGACTATCCACTGGTATATCATAGTTAGACCATTGTAAAACATAGTAAAAATATAAAGAATGGTCATGTTCTTAGAAAAAATAAAAATAATAAAAAACAAAACAAAACAAAAAAGTTTGACTATATTTATAGAAGTGGAAAAAAGATCACGTACCTAATTTTTCCTAAAATTTGATAATTGACAGGAGTGAATATTATCAACTCAAACTATCGCATGACATAATAATCAACTGCAAGTTAACAGTATTAAATAAAAATGGTTATATATTTAGTCTGACCATAAATTCACGATAAAAGAAAAAGGAAAAAAAATAAAAAAGAATGCAAATCTATGTACTTTAATTTTTAAATATATGCATTTATTTCATGACAAATAAACTTTGAAATATTATATGTTTGTCCGACAATTTTCAGGGCTATCAATTTTGGACCGAAGCTGATAAAAGGGGTTATTTCTCAATTAGAAATGTCCTACCAGGCAACTACAATCTATATGCCTGGGTCCCGGGCGTAGTTGGAGATTACAAATATAGCAAGAATATTACCATTGAACCGGGTAATTTTCACTACCCAGATAAAATTCACCCTAAAATATATATATATATATATATATTTTGTTTTTTTTTGTTTTGTTAAAGTAACACTATTAACCATATAATGCAGGATCTAAAATCGAATTGGATGTGATTGTTTACGAACCACCAAGAAATGGACCAACATTATGGGAAATTGGTATCCCGGATCGCACCGCTGCTGAATTCTACGTTCCCGACCCGTACCCGACTCTCATGAACCAATTGTATAGCAATCACCCAGACAAGTAATGTGTACATTTTCCCCCTCTATGATTCACTAATTTATTTTTTTTTCTAGTTTATTAGCTTAGATTTATTTGCTTAATGCAACAACTTGTTTTTTCATTATCAGGTTTAGGCAATATGGACTGTGGGATCGTTATGCTGATTTATATCCTAATCAAGATCTTGTCTACACCGTTGGTGTCGATGATTATAGCAAGAATTGGTTTTTTGCCCAGGTTAACAGGTATGTATTTCTATTTCTTCTGCCCTTTCTAGTGTTTTTCCTATTCTTATATCTATATCTATATCAATACATCTATACATCTATATAGAAGTGCCAAAAAGTTGCACTATTCACCTACATATATCAAAACTCACCGTTTTGGTTTTTTTTTTTTTTTTTAATTATTATTTTTTTTATTTCGTTGATTTTATAACGTGTATCCTTCTTCACTTCGTTGAGCTAACCCAATGGGTGTTCCCTATTGTTCAACTTAATTGTCTTTGCCGAGTATCCTTCATCTATAAATGCTCTTTTTTCGTCGTACTGCCTTTTTTCTTTCTTTTCTTCTCTCTTTTTTAAACTAGTGTGTTCCATAGTTTTACTGGTTCTAATGTATTGTCGTTTTTTAAGATATTTGTCGTCTCAGTAAATTGTAGTTCACAATTGTCGCTTTGTTTTTGGGATTTTTTTTTTTTTTTTTTTTTTTTTTAATTTTATTTTTGCTTTGGTTTTTTGTTTTTTGTTTTGTTTTTGTTCTTTTTTAAGAAATGTCGTTTTTGTTGTTTTCCCTTTGTTCTTGTCCTCAGACGCATTATACATTCTGTCTATCTCACAAATCTATGGCAAAAAACCATAATTCATATTATCATCAGCTTCCATAAAATCCTCTTGGCTTTGTGTACTGACCTCAGGCAAAGAGTAGCCACTTCCCTTTATATCCTTACATGTAGCGGTGCACTTAAAAAGAAAACGGCAGAAAAATTTGTGCTCTACTATTACTCAATGATTCTTGATATGAAAATAATTAACATTATAAATAATGCGAATAATTACAAAAAGCAGTTAATTTAATGACACATTATTATGAAACAAAAATATAACTTGTCAGGGGTAAAATAACGACGTCAAATAATAATTTTAATTTTTCACGACACATATCATATCACTTTGTGATATTTGCAGGAATGTAGGAAATGATACATACGAAGCAACAACATGGCAAATTACATTCGAACTTGAAGAAGTAACAAGGCCTGAAAATTACACGCTCCAACTTGGGTTGGCCTCTGCTACAAATATGGAGTTGCAGGTAATATACATCGTTTTTTTTTTTTTTTTTTTTTTGGTTTAAGGCCTAATAAATGTATTTATAGATTAAGACGATCCGATGAGATATTGAACATATTTTTGCTATGGTATTCACAAAAATTGTTTTTAATATAAGGTACGAGTCAATGACCAAAGCTCGGATCCGTGTTTCACGACGGGGCTAATAGGCAGAGACAATGCCATTGCAAGGCATGGAATTCATGGCTTGTACTGGTTTTACAGCATCAATATAAATAGCTATCTACTTCAACATGGAAAGAACGTCTTCTATCTTACTCAAAGACGAAACACTGACTCTTTTGCAGGACTAATGTATGACTATATCCGACTAGAAGGACCTCCTCAAACATGAATTTTGTACACATATATATGCATATGTATATATACACATGTATATTCATATTCATTCTGATCATTAGTTTTTGATGGAATTAAGTAAATATTCTATCATTCATCTCTGCTTTTCGGTTGCTTCACTGGTTCATGAAAATATTTCAATAAAGCATTTTACAATTGGGTGGTTTCTGGATTTTAATTTCCTTGGGTTTTTAAAGACGCCTTTGTCAGTTTGTGAGACCTGGATAATTTCTTAATTTCAAATCCAGAAAGTACTCTACAGTGACGTGGAAACTTAATTACGTCCCCATCTAATATTAATAAATCTACCTAAAAGATAAGCGAACGAAGATATTAATATTAATGATATTTGATATTGATTTGGGAACCATTTGAAAAGTAATCTCACAGTTTTCGAAAATGAAATAAAGTTGATTTTATATTTTAGGTCATGATCGAAACACTTGAAGAATTTGAAGAATGTAAATCTAAAGAAAGAGAAAAAATCAAAGATTCTAGAAAAAAAATAAGTGTTCGAATATTAGCAAGAAAAATATCAATTAAGAGTTGGCGAAAATATTATAAATTGAATCAATCGCTTTTCACAAAGAAACAAACCCATTCGGATCCGCTGCATCAACAATCATCTTGAGATTCTAAACTAGCAAGCAGTGAGGAAGCCATAATTTATTAGTAAGGGGGTCAAAAAAAAATTCCAGCAAAACATTAGGCCCACTAATGTTTATAAGTTTACTAAAATTATTTTATTTCTTAAAATCCAAATTTGTTGTCCAATAAAATATGTGGGTTATATTTACACCCACGATATTGATAAATATCACCATCTAATTATAAATGTTTCCTAATATAAACGTAGTTAATCTATCCTTTTATATATACTTTTATATAATACTACATATAACCCTCTCATACATCCACTTTTATTTTAAATTTAGTTTATTTTGTTAAAAATAAATTAACAAATCTAAATAAGAAAAAAAATATATATTTTTTTTTTCAAAAGAAAACATAAAGTATCTCTAAGAAAAAGAAGAAGAAATAGTTAAGAAGAAAAACTCAAGTAATGTTTAAATAAAAAATCAAGTAATGTCATACTACATTTTAAAAAATTACATAAATATATAATCATGTGAACGAACATAACAAGAATAAATAATTAAAAGAATAATCATATAAAAAACTGCAGAAAATCATTTTCAAAAACAAAAAGAAAAGAAAAAAAACGCATAATACTAATGAATTAAAAAAATAAAAAATACATATTTCAATAGTTGTTGACTTTTCAAGACAAATCTTTCTTTTATTTTTACTTCATTTAAATCCTCCATTGAAATTTTTCATGTAGTTATAAAAATTTCTTAAGAAAAGAAATTGATGAAGAGCAATTTAGAGATACAATTTCTTAGGATTTTTTTTTTAAATATTATTTACATTTTATGGTTAATGTGGTGCATGTTTTAATTATTTTATATAAAAAAAATATTTTCATTTATATGTATGTGGGGATATGAGCATTCATAATAGTTTTAAGGTAATTTTCTTGTAGGGTAAAAATATATTATAAATCATTATTGACTTGTGTGGATATTTAATATTATGGGTGCAAATAAAATCTTCTTTAAATATTTAAGGGGTGCCAAGACTAATTTATATATATATACACTGTATTAAATTAAAAAAAAAAACCCTACTATATTAAAATTAAAAAAGAAAAAGAAAAAGAAAAAAAGCTACCCCCAATTGCCAGAGAGTACAATTAAATCATGAGAACAATGGATGGGTAATTGCTATGTGTAGTCAGTGCCAAGGATCCTAACCGTGTGAATAGACAGGATATGAACCAAGCCAAACGAGAGTCCTGCACTTTTCAAGATAAGAAGAGATTTCATTCCAATGATCGGCCATGATGATAACACAAAATTTCTTCACTTTTCACTTTGTTGGGACAAAGTCGTACAGACTTGTTGAAGTGGAGGATAGTGCTTCCGTGGTTCGCTTTGATTGGTCTACACACATTGGCTTTTTGTGCTTTGCCTTGTCTCTAGAACCTCATAGAGTGTTGATCTCTAAAGTATATATAGATAGTCCTAATTCTAGTGAGCTAACTAGGCCCAAATAAATCCAAAAAGATTACCTTCAGGGACACAAATGTATTAAACTCGTAATCTTAGTAAATGGGAGCTTCGATATAAATGAGAATCTTAGTAAGCATTCAAAGATGAGAGGAGTGCATAAAATGTTTTATAGAGATAAACTTGGGTGCCTTTGAAAACAAAGCTTTCGGAAGCAATAACTTTGTAGACACTTCAAGAGACAAAAGAGCTTGTAAAACAAAAGGTTTCTAGCAGACTCTTCTGGAAACAAAAGGCTTCCAATGATAAAAAAGTTTCCGAGACATCTCCGGACAAAGTCTTCTGGAGACACCTCTAGAGACAAAGGCTTCCGGAGACACCTTCAGACGAAGGCTTCAAGCGACATGACATTGGTTTTTAGTCTACAAAATTGAATGAATACCTTTTGGAAGCTTATGGGTTTTCTTTAATGACTCACGAGTTTGCTCTTAGGACCTTTGAGAGCTAACAAGAGTCATGCTTAGATTGTTGGAAGATTAAGCGACTCTTGGTCTGTCTCTGCCTTGCTTCCCTTGAAGTGAAGTGCAATGGGGTATTAATATTGTGTGAGGACTCTGTACTTTAACTAGTCTCTGGACAAACTAAAGTTAATTCTCTTACTTGAAGAGGAAGAGTCTTAGTGGCATTTCTGTGCTTAGTTAGTATCACATAGCTAGTCAAGGTAATATTGGTAACTGAAAGAGGCTTTAACTAATATCTCGAATTGTCAAAATGGCCTATTGTTGGGAAAAGTGGTCGTAGGGATTGGTGACCAATGGGTTGCTTTACGTTCTATTTTAGGTGGTTTGAACATTCAGGGAATGTTTCTTTGACTGAGAAAGTCTAATTCTGCGGCAATCAACATTAAGGCTTGATGCAGAGTGCTAGGAGACTATGCATCTGGAAAGAACCCACATCTTATGTTTAATTTAATTTTGATGTCTTAATTAAATTATATCTAATTAATTACATTTTGACACATCATCAATTGAAGTTCGATTTTAAAGTACAAAAATCAGTTAAAAATTATTTTAAATTTTTAAAATGACATGATATATTATTATTGATGAGATATCATTTGAACCATCAAAAATAAACAAAAGATTTAGATAGTTATGGACGACTTCTAGATCTGACTCTAAAATAAAGAATCTTCTTGCAAGATATTCTAAAATGGCTTATTGGGCTTACCGAACTAAAGGATCTCGTTGGGTTACTACTGGGATAACATTAGTTTTCCTTCGTTTGTACAATTTATTCTTAGCACAATTAATTCAACACCACCCAAGCAGGTAAAGAATTACTTGAATCAATAACAAACGGACCCACTTATGCTCTCATGCCCATCAAATCACAACCCATTACGATTCCTCAAGCATATGACTTGTGCACATGAAAGTAATTTTTTATTTTTTTTTTACTTTTTTTTACGTAGGAGGCATCAGGACACATTAGGAATGAATTATTTCTTCTCTATTTTTTCTTCTCTTTAGATCCACTTTTTTCTTTTCTGCTCTCTATTTCTCATAATGTTAACTTGAGTTAGGTGATCGTGAGTCGTGACTGCATGGTTACCAACAGTAGCTTTCACAGATGTACAATGGCAACCCATGTCACAAGAATCGATAGATATTTTTTACTACTGTGTTATATATGCTCTAAGGATGACTAGACTCGATCTACAATAGTAGCCTTTTCTGTCGGTGAATTATATTGAGGCCTTTGCAACAGAATCACCCTCTTCTACACATAGATTATAGGTCATCAATATAAGTACAGCCACAAATTTCCTATAATTTGCACCTTCATTTGTAATATCCGCTGATTAAAATAAAAAATTTAAGTGTCGGAATGAAAAATAAAAGTTAAATTGAATCATATCCATGCTGTGTGAATATTGTAGAAAAACTATTGTCCACACAGACAGCATCAGTTAGAAAAAACACAACTTGTTAATTTGAAAAGTGTGGAACAATATTTTTCCTTACTCTGCCAGATCAAAGTGTAGATACCAAGTTTGACTCACTATGGTTCATTTACCTCCAATTTTACTTTTTTTTTTTTTTTTTTTTTTTTTTTTTGTCATTTTCGAAGGTCATTGTACCCTTGGTACAGGTTTTGAAGTATTTTTAATTCATCTTTCATTAACTTTTTTTTTTTTTTTTCCTCAGAAAACTTCTTTTTTCTCCTTCTTTACTATTTTGGGTCTTCTTTCTTTGCCATACAGGTGACACCAATTTTGATGAATTGATTTTAACGGTTGAAAACAGTTTGGACGAACGTGTTTCTTGATTCCACAGTGATGATAAAATAGGAATACAGTTTCGAGACTTATATGATCTTTTTAGTTGTTTTGGTTGATGAAATGTCATTTTCTTATGTGTAGATAATCACAAATGTGAAATCACTAAATCGATCTTGTCTTATTGATAAAATTCAAATAATGCCAAACAAAAAACCTGCAATTCTCCAAATATCAGTTAATTAATTCTGATATAGTGCCAACGAAAATTAAGATTAAAAATCCTAACATGTGATAATAAAACAATCTTACTTAAATATTCTAAAAAATAAACATAATCTTAAAGTTAACTTTAAATATATAAGATATAACAGTTTCACGTTTATATTTCATTTAAAAAAAATCATTTTCACATGTATACATTTTCATATGATTAAATTCAAGAAATGCAATGCAAAAGTACCCTTGCCTATAGCTTTAATAGTACAATTTGAAATGCAAATTATGAAGACTGTGATGTAGTTTGACTTTTCTAATCATCTTTCTCAAATATTTAGGGCCAGAATCCAAATAGAGTTCGAATTTTAAAAATATTTTTAATTGGAAATCATGAGTTAATATTTAAAAATGTGTGTTTGGTTGAGACAGTTAAATAGTATAAAAAATTGAAATGTTTTTGAAAAAAAATAGTAATAAAATCTTGTTTGTTCCTCTCGTATATTTTATCAAATTAAAAAAAATCATTTTATTTCGACTTAAAATAAGAAAGTTATAAATATTTAAATTTGAGTTTTTTAAAAATAAAAATAAAATTTAAAGATGCATGTAATATTAAAATTAATTGATTTTTTTAAGAAAAGACAACTTTTAGAAAACTTCAACTGAAGTCATCGTTTCAAACAGCCCATTCGTGGCAAGAACAAACCAAGAGGACTTTGTTTATAAAAAACAAAAAGAACTATGTTGGTGGAGAAAAATGTGTCACACTATTGATGAAGGAGACAAATACGACAGGGATGAAATAGCTAACCATTTTCAGACCACAAGTTTGTGTTGAGTCATGCACTACCCTTTAAAACATGCTTGTTGTAGATTTTTAAGATCTACGAATTTTATGATTAAGAGAGGTTTAAAAATAATGGCAGAAAGGATTCGAATTAAAAACCTCATTATATTATAAGTGGATAGATGCCTAAATAATTTTTTTTTTTTAATTTAGCACCAAAATGCCCACGTCTTTTCTTAATTAGGGAAAATAGAGAGAAAAAAATTACAAAATTTCTAATTGAGAAGTTCACTCAAACAAATTTTGTTCCCTATAAAACTTGGTGCTCAAATAGTTTCCTTGCAAAAGAAGAGAATATTTGAGTGGCGTCTCATGATCAAATTCCAGAAGTACCATATATGTGAATGTGCAATTTATATGCAGCCTAGAGCTGCACAATTTGAAATGCAAATGAAGAGTGTGATGTCGTTTTGACTTTTCAACTCGTCTTTTTTAACTATTTAACAATAGCAAAACAAACCAAAATGACTTTGTTAATAAAAAAAAACAAAAAGAACTATATATATTTGTGGTGGAGAAAAATATGTCACTATCAATGAGGTGACAAATACGTAAAGGTTGCAATAGCTCTCCATTTCCAGTCCACGAGTAAATATATATATATATATATATTATATGTAAATATACCATGTGCAAAACCAATTTATTATTAAATTTTTACGTCAGATCGAATTTAACACTTACGGCTATTAATCTTTAAACCGCCCCTTCTCTCACCATCCTTCCATATCACAAGTTATTTGTTGATTTTTGAGTCATGCACTACCATTTAATTTATAGTTGTGAATTACTAAACCTCTATTTGGGATAATCATTGATCTCAATTTAAACCATTACATTTGAATGGTTCATTCAAATATGTGCTTGAATCTTTGATCGTATCTAAAATGAAGCATTTGAATACCCATTTGGACATTGTACATATAAATATTTCAAAGGTTTCTTTCCAAATATATTGTGTTAAATGTTAACATCAAAACGCAGTTCGGATCATAATTTAGATGTTTCTATTCAAATATTTTCATTCAAATGTTACAATCCAAATGTTTCTTCAAACAGATCATAAGACATCTACTTATTTTATGATTAAGAGAGGTTTAAAAAAATGGAATAAAGGAATTAAAGTCAAAAATCTCAATACCGTAAGGTTGATATGGGATTATCTTCAAACTAAGCCTAAAATTAAGTTTAGTGGCACTCAAATGCCAACAACTTTTCTTGATTAGGAGGAACACAGAGGGGGGGGGGGGGGGGGGGGGGGGGGGGGTGCAAACAACAAATTTCTAATTGAGTAGGTCTCACAGAAAAATCTTTCACCCAAAAAAAAAACTAGGTGCTTAAATGGTTTCCTTGCAAAAGAAGTGAATATTTGAGTCTCGTCTCATCTTATGATCATTATTTTTTTGCGATGGACTCTAATTTTAACAACATTAACTTTAAAAGATGTTCTAGAAATATCAAATTTGATCTCAATTTTTTTTAATCAACTTACATGACAGTGAATTGTCATTTTTTTGTTAGTGTATGCAATCAATTAATGTGGTAATGTTTTAAACATTTACCCATAAAAGAATGATAACTCAATTGCAAAACTTCTAAATTAACATAGGTTGTTATTTAAAGATTGAGATTAGCCGGCCATTTGAAACAACGTTTTCTGATGGATATTGACTACTTAATTCCAAAACTCACAAATTTAAATTTCAAATCTCTCTTTTTCATTTTCAAATTAAAAACTCAAATTTTAAAAGTCAATAACTTTCTTATTTCAAGTCAAAATGAGATATTTTTTTAATTGCATATAATGGCGTGAATAACTAATCAGATCCCTACCATATATTTATTTTCCGAACACATTTCAAATTCTTAGACTCTCTTCTATAGCTCATTTTCAATTCATAATTTTCCTCGACACATATTAAACTCCATCTTTAATTGTCATCCCAAATGACTCCTAAGGAGTCTCTAGATTTTTTTTAATGTTATTTTAATGTCACGAGGAGCACGAGTAAATGACTTCAACATGTCCCATTAAAATATTGTCTAATTGCATGTTTATTAGACAATTAAAACCAGCTCAGTGACAAATAAATATACATAAATAGATTTATTTTTGGTAAAATAAGTCCTTTGCTTCGTATATATCCAGACAAAAACCTGGCTGTTGTGAACTTCTTTCACTCAAACTTCGTAATTACCCCCGATTGTGATTGCTCTCGTAACAAGACTTGTGGTTTTAAACTTTAAGGATCTGTTTGGTGCACCAGTTCAGTTTGAGTGAGTTAAATTTTTAAGTTTGAATATTAATTTTTGTTGACTTTTCAGAAAAAACAAAAACTTTTTCAGAAAAGACAAAAAACATGATGAAAAAATACAGTTTAATTTAAGTTGAGTTAACGAACCAAACGACCTTAGTAATACTGATTTACTAAGAATCTTAAATATGAAGGTTTGTTACAACTAACTCAATATTTAATTTAGTATGTCTAAGATCACACGCCTTTCTTTCCTCATGTCCTGATCACTAACACTTCTTCGCTCTCCCTTCGGGAGGTAGAGCCTGCCTTCATATTCTGTTGGTGTTTGAGAGCCGCTTTAACAACGTTCAAAAATATGTTAATATTGATTTCTCCCTTTTGTAAACTTTCTTTTTTATAAATCTGTATATAACTATGTGTATATATTTCTTTTATAGTTTAAAAAGCTCCTCCATATTTCGGTCAAAGAAATTGAAACGAAAGGAGAACTTTGTGCGGTGGCTGGGGGAATAAAGAACAAAGAAAGAAATAAAAATACAAGTTGTTCACGTCACTGCCGCAGTAGTAATTAATTAATGAAAGACTTATTTTTCTACCAAATCACATTTTTTTTGTTTTTGTTTTTTTTTGTTGTATTCACATTATTATTATTTATTTATTTTTGTACGTACTAAATAGAAACATACATAATCTCACAAAAGCATTTAGAAAGCTGATTCTATTAAATTATAATTTTTAAATAATTATTGATTTGAAAAAAAAAATTATGATATTTTATAAACCACTAGATATTCTTATTTTCCATCGACGTGGAGTCGACGTAATAGCCCTCGCACCCATTTTTTCCACGAAAGCCTCCATTGACAAGCCAAGAAACTGTCTTAATTAAACAGACCCAGCCATTGACTTGTACAACCAATTTTCTTATATAAGACGAGCTTCCCCTGGTCTTTAACTGCCATAGTTTCCTCTCTCTCTCTCTCTCTCTCTTTCTGATCTTCAAAAGTTTGTCCAAGTCCTTTACTTATTTGTTCTATTTCATATTACCCTGTTGTTGCAAGATCAGGGGAAAAAAAAATGGTGAATTCGGACGGAAAACAGATTACCAAGAAGGCCTTTGGATGGGCAGCCAGAGATTCTTCTGGTGTTCTCTCTCCATTACATTTCTCCCGAAGGTATATATATATATATATATATATATTGTTTTTCCCTTCATCTTATTTAGCGAGTTCTTGTGTAAGATGCTCTTCATTTCCACTATTCTAGGCAGCTCTGAAATTGATGTCATCCGTTAAGATGAATATTGAGCCTATCAGGATCGCTTCGATTCTTAGTAGTTCTAAGGACACCAGTTCTCATCCTAAATTTTGATAATATCAACTTATGTATTAACGAGTTGTTATCCTAATTTTTACAGCTCTGAATTATTAAAATTAGAAACGGCTTTCCTGGATATTTTTATTTGGGGTTTTGTTAAAGTGCAATAATTGATATGCAGGGAACAGGGGAGAAGGACGTGACATTCAAGGTGTTGTACTGTGGGATATGCCATACGGATCTACATATGGTCAAGAATGAGTGGGGAATGTCTCTCTACCCACTCATCCCAGGGTATGTGCGTTATTAATTATTTTTCTAAAGAGATAATTGTCAGAACACTAACACTAGCACCACAATATGACTATTTAATTTTCTAATGAGATTCCGCAATATGGAGGGTTTAGGTAGGGTCTTTTTTTAATGATTATCATATAAAAGTGAGGATTATTTAAAGTGTACTGAAAACTTTATATATAGTTAGTGATTTAACTTTTTAACTCGAACTTCGAGTAAGGATGATTATCACCTATTTTTATGGATATATGTAATATCTTATATTAATTGAGGTATTAATTTTATACGATTATAATCGGTTAATGAATGACTAATCACTTATTATATAAGTTAGTATTTAAATGTTAGGGTATAAAAATAAGAGATACGCAACATTCTTCTAACACAAATCATGAATTTTGTCTTTAGATTCTTTTTCAAGTGTTTATTTTGTTTTAGGAACTTTTTCAAGTGTATTAATTGATGGTAATTGGTTGCACAAATTTAAATGTTAAAATATTTATATGAACTCGCTTACCACACTCGTTAATTTATTAATTTTGACAAGAAAAGTTCACGATTACCAAGACCAAAACTGTGATTGACAAAAGATTTTGAAGTAGGTGCAGGAGCCCGAATTATATTCTAGTGGAGGCAAAAATCAAAATTTTTGTTTCAATGTAAAATAAATTTTTATAAAGGTTATGTAAGAATTTTTAATTTTAGTAAAGACAAACAGTAATAAATTATAAATATAAAATTAATTTTAGTAGAGATTATGTGAGAATTTTTTTTATTTTAGTGGGATAAAGTAGGGAGTATGTGATAACTTTTTATTTTTAATGAGAGCGAATAGTTAAAATTATAAAATTTTTAGACTAAATTTAAAATAACAAAAAATTTCAGTGGGGGCTACAACCCCCACTTGCCTCCCCTTACCTCTGCCGATGCTTGGAAGCATAGTATAAATAGAAATTCAAGTTGGAAAAAAAAAAAAAAAAAAAAGGATATATTACATGAGGAAACATATATAGTATAAGAAAATATTAACTGTAAATCCAATTAAGTATATAAGCCGAACTGATTTAGGCCACAATTGACCCCTACTAGGCACGAGATGGTTGGTGAAGTGATAGAAATTGGCAACAAAGTGCAGAAACTTAAAGTTGGTGACAAAGTTGGTGTAGGGTACATGGTTGGTTCATGTAACTCATGCGATACATGTGTCAATGATCTCGAAAATTACTGTGCAAAAATGATACCCACGTGCAGTGCCAAGTACCACGACGGAACCACCACTTGCGTGGTTTCTCCGACATAATGGTCGCCGACGAGCACTTTGTGGTTAAAATTCCTAACAATCTTCCTCTTGATGCCACTTCTCCTCTCCTTTGCGCCGGGATCACTGTTTACAGCCCATTGAAACACTTTGGGCTCGACAAGCCCGGTATGCATATCGGTATCGTCGGGCTTGGTGGGCTGGGCCACTTGGCTGTGAAATTTGCCAAGGCAATGGGAACTAAGGTCACGGTGATAAGTACCTCTCCTACCAAGAAGGATGAAGCCATTGAACATCTTGGTGCTGACTCATTTTTGGTCAGCCGTGACCAAGATCAGATGCATGTATGTACCTGTATAGTTGATTATTATTATTATTATTATTATTATTATTTGGTTATTAACGAGTTTAAATAGAGTTTTTCTTAGGTTTGATATAGTCAATGTTTTTATTTTTTATTTTTTATATTTTTGTGAAGGCTGCGATGAGCACAATGGATGGCATCATCGACACGGTATCTGCAGTGCACTCACTTTTGCCTTTGATTGGTCTGTTGAAGTCTCAAGGAAAGCTGATTCTAGTTGGTGCACCAGACAAGCCACTAGAGCTGCCAGGTTTTCCCTTTACTACTGGGTAAGTTTCACATACAATATTAAATATTATATTATATATCGTCTAGAAGTTGAATTTATCTCGTATCGTCAAATTATTCAATTGTTATATGATATTTATATATGGATTAGACACCTTCTACTCTTGAACTAGCTTTTAGAAATGAATTCTACTCAAACTTATTTATCATGGCACTAAACATCCTACGCATGATGAGTGTGTTAAAAGTTGAATTTATCCTACATAATTAAATTATTCGATGATGGAAATTTCTGATGTATGAGTAATCCTTTAAGTGCAAAGTTTAATCACATTTGAAGCTAATGGGATTTAATTGACGATGATATATAACAGGAAGGAAAATAGTAGGTGGAACTTGTATTGGGGGAATGAAAGAGACACAGGAGATGATAGATTTTGCAGCCAAACACAACATTACGTCTCAGATTGAAGTTATCCCAATTGATTATGTAAACACAGCAATGGAGCGCCTTGTGAAAGGAGATGTTAGATACCGTTTTGTGGTTGATATTGGGAACACATTGATGTCTAGTCCTTGAATGTAGCAGGACCTTTCATAATTTGCAATAATTATGAGAACGATATTTTAACCGTATACCAACGGTCTGATATCTATCGATATTAAGAACACATTGAAAACTAGCTCTTGAATATGCTCAAGATGTGAGATTCTATGAATATATCAAAATAGAGTTGATCAATTATCTAGTTTTTTTTTTTAATTTGTACTATGTATGTTTTACTTTCTTTCTTTTTTTTTTATACAATTATTTATCAGTTTGAATAAATGAAATGATCTTATGATATGAAAGAACAAACATCATGCCTATTTATCTTTTCAGCTTCATCATATTAACATTTATACTTTTACTAGTAGAAGGGCTATGCAAGTAAAATGTGTCAAAGATTTGATGACTTGTTGGAAATCTCTAACACAGAACTAAATTTCTAACACGTTTGATATGCTGGTTCTATGGTGCCCGCTTGTAGGCCTTGCTGCATTTGCATGTTTCTTGGATCTTCTTTATTAATAAAGCTTGCCCATTAAAAAAACTAAGTCTCCGTTTGATATTCAAGTTTTACTCCAACTAAACTGTACTTTTTAATCTCAATCTTTATCTTTTTCTGAAAAGTCAACAAAATTTATAACTAGTTTTTGAAAAGTCAACTAACTCCGACTTAAAATTTTTATCTCTAACTAACTTACCAAACATAAATTAAATTGATAATTAAGCCATTTGTCGTAATTATTGACTGTGGATTGATTTTGTCACAATTTAAATACTATTACATAATATATCATAAAGATAAGGGTTAATTTCACTAATAGCACTTCTAGAATAAATTATATTAAATACAACACCACTTTTTTTCTCTTCAGTTCTAGCACTGCCACGTAAGTTTTGTGGGGCCCACCAGCATTAAATGTATACCAAAGGTCAGGTTTACCCTCATTTCCCTCGCATGCCCCAAAAAAATTTTCAAACCAGCATCTACAGTGTTTTAGAGAGAAAAACTGAAATCTAGAGAGAAAGAGTTGCAACCCGTCGGAACCGCTCGGAAAAACACCCGATACGCACCACGAAATCCCTCTATAAACCGGGTGGTCATAACGGTTATGACCGTCACTATATAGAGTGGCGTCAAACAGGGTGGTCCAGTGACGGAGAAGATTAGGGTGGTCTCTGACATCTGGCGTCAAATCTATTTGGGGAGGAGGGAGGGGGGCGAGAGAAAGAGACGGTCTCTCAATCTCCAGCGTTGGATCTAGGGGGGAGGGAAGGAGAGACAGCCGGCGTTGGACCTGTGGGTGGGAGGGAGGGAGGGGGGAGGAGAGAGAGAAAGAGCTCTCTCTTTTTTTTTAAATTTTTTTTAATTGATATGAATAAGAGTATTTTAATCTTTTTAGGGATATTTTCTTTCAAAAAGCACAAAACGTAATTTTCATATGACTATTTCGTGAGTTTTTTAACGGAATCAGATGGAAACGACCAAACCGTCACCTTTTTAGAGAGTTTAGAGTCAGCACGACTAAAAAAAAAAACAGGGACTAAAATATTACCTCTGAAAAAGTTCAGGTCAATTATTCTAAATAAATAAAAAAAATATATATATATATAATAATAATATTCTTTGGAAAAGTGTTGGGTGTTTGCTGATTGCATAATGCCACCCTGGCCTCCCTTGCATATTCCTTTCCCCAACACTCACACGTCATTCCCCCTCCCACAGCCGAGATTCTCTTTTTCTCTGGGATGCCAAATCTCAAGCCCCAAGCTTCTTTTGTGCCAAAGAAATAAAATAATAATAATAATAAATTAATAACTATATATATATATAAATATATGTTGTTCGTTGGATGCCGAAGGACCATTTCATTTTCACTTTTCCTCTCCGTGTACTCACTCTCCCTCTCAGTTCAAACTTCCCCACGGAGGCAAAACCAGAGAAAGACTCTTTTATCTATCGTTCCCTCTCCCTTTTCCACTCTCCGATTTACCTCTTAAGAAACAGTGACTCCAACTCTCAACCTTAATTTACAAAGGTTAGCAAAACATTCCTGAGTTGCTTTAAATTCAATTTAGATTCAAGTTTTTTTTTTTTTTTTTTATATAAGAAAGAGATTAATTTAGATTCAAGTTACAATATGGGTTTTGAGGTTTAAATTTCAATGGTATGAATTATGAAAATATTGAGAAATGATTTGAAATTTATGCATATATGTTGGACTTTGTAAATTTGAGTTTTGATTTAGTTAAGTCATGAGAATTCATTTGGTTCTAATTTTGGATGAGTTCTCGACTGGCTTTATTTAATACTACATACAAGTGATTTTAAAATAACTGTCAAGGAAATATTATTTTAATATAATATCCGAAAAGCACACTATTTTAATATTTAGTTTGATTAAGGATTTGTGTTGTGACAGATAATTAAATTTATCTGTGTTATTTAATTTAAGATTTGATGATCGAAACGAGGAGTCTCGGTTTACGTGAAGATAGCTATAGATTATTTTGTCAAAAAGGTAGGATATTTTCCCCTATGTTTCATTAAAATGATTGTAGGATATGTCAACTCTGCTTTTATGAAAATTGATTATGTTGTTGTTCTATGAATTTCCTGTTTTAAAGTCATTTTTGAAAATTAAATGATTTATGAATTTTTTTTTAAATTGAGCGTACTATATATGTATCAAATATTTTTAGTCAAAAGTATATATATATATATATATATATATATTATTTTGAGAGACTCAAATGAGGTTCTTTAAGGCTTATGATGTGTGTCGTTCAAGTGTGTAAAATGACAATTTCAAACTCTGTCCGGTAGGATGCCGACAGATACTATTTACAAACTTTAGGGCTATGTCAGGTATTGAGATGTTACATTTAACTGATCGGTCTACTTTTGTGGTGTTCCATTACAGTGGTCTTGATTTCGGCTATAGATTAGTGAGTATATCTATGTTCAGTGAATTTCATTTATGTATGTATTTATTCATTCATTTATATTTTTAGCCTCATGATTTTATTATAACCCCCAACCAAACTCTTTCAAGTTTAATTATTTTAAATGAGTCAACTATATCCTACTGAGTTTGTAGCTCATGTTTTCTTATTATAACATCCCCAAAAGGTGCTAGGAGTAGCACCACGTAGACAAGTATGATTACGAGGCCACTGCAGTTCAGTGGTGACTATCTGTATTTTCCTTTTAGCCATTTATTATTTTCAAGGCATGTATAAAATAAATTATGTCTTTCTCTCTGGACTAGGTTTTGGATGTTTATACTTTATTTCCTGCTTTTTGTTTATTTGTGTGATGATTTCGGAGGTTGGATTTCAAAACCTATTTTTATATGAAAAATTAATATTTCGGAATGCTCACTGTTTTGATTAAAATGCTACTTACCCGTTTTCACTAATTAAAAATAATAGACTCTAAGTCACATTACAACCTAGCACAATACTTTGATATGTTTCAAAATGGCTAAAATGAAATTTTATTAAAAGTGTGGGTGAATTTATAAATATTATGTGTTTTAATTATTCGATGATTTTAATTACTTTTTTATTTTAATTAAACCCCTTTACTTCACCGTATTCGGTTTTGGGTCGTGACGTGCGGGCAAGGTGGGGGCTCGATGGCTCGTGAACCTCGGTCACTATCTAGACCATACCTCGTCGCTGGTGGAAAAAATCGCAGAGGGAATTTTGGTTGTGTGGAGGGGGGGGGGGGGGGGGGGGGCGTTGTAGATCTGACGTAGCAATCTGGGCTAGAGGGGTGCCGATGTGGGCGGTCTGGCCGGAAGAATTCCTCTTGACTTTCAAATCTCAAGAACAGCATCTACCTATCTCCATGGAGTCGCTAACAAAGCACGATCTCCTCCGCCCAAACACTAGTGACCGCCACTGCAACATCTGACGACTCCTCACTTCGCCGGCTAGTGGGATTTGGAAGAACAATAATCAGACATTGAGTTTTTTTTTTCCCCAATAACTGCCTTCACATCAGATGTAGTTGAGTTCACAATGAATTTTGTGTACTCATGAAATATGAGCTGTTTTAAGAGAAAAATTAAAACTGTTTAAAATATTTACACTATCAATGGGCGCCATTGTAGCCTTTACCTTTTTTTTTTTTTTTTTTTTTTTAAAGTGTTCTTATGAATTTACTCAGGCAACGCCCACCATAAATTAACTTGCAACCCACGTCCGTCAAGTTACTGTCCATTGCCAAGTGACACATGATATATATATATATCTCTCTCTCTCTCTCTCTCTCTGTGTCCCTCTCTAAAGATGCTTTTCTATTAATTTGTGTCAGGCTCTCAGCTTTGTCCGTTACTTTTTCATTAGCTCATGTTTTAAAGCAAGAATTCACCCCACCCACCACCCCAAAACAAAAGAGAGGGAAAAAAGAAAAAGCAAAAAAGAAAAAAAAAAAAGTTTGACAAAGTGCTGAACAGAAGAGCACACCATGAAGGCCTTTGGATGGGCTGCTAGGGATTCCACTGGGGTGCTCTCTCCTTTCCATTTCTCCAGAAGGTTCGGCCTATATTTTCTTTTCCCTTCTCATCTTCTTCATCATTAATTTTCTTTCTTGACCATTTCGTTTTCTTTCTATTCGCATGAGAAAATAAGTTAAAAGGAAAAATTTTTAATATCTTGGCGACCTTGATCAAGTAGATTGTGTGATTTTTTTTTTTTTTTTTTTTCCCCGATGTGTATGCTACAATGGATCTTGGCTTGTGCGACTGTTTGATTGCAGGGAAAATGAAGAAAAAGATGTTACCTTCAAAGTGTTGTACTGTGGAGTATGCCACACAGATATTCACATGGCTAAAAATGAATGGGGAAATACCACCTACCCTTTGGTTCCTGGGTACGTTTTTTCGTTTTACTCCCTCAAAAGAGTTTTTTTTTTTTTTTTGAAACTCAAAAGTTTAATAGCTTGTTTGACATAGTTTACTGGAAGTTCTTTTGGTTTTTTGAGTCCAAAAATTACTTTTGAGTCCAAAAAATGTTTCTGATCTCTAAAAAATCTTTTTGTTAAAGCCGATAAAATATAACTTTTTTTTTTTTTTAAATTTTAAGTAGACTTTAAAATTGTCATCAAAGTTTAAGTTATATTTACTAAATTTATTTCAAATTTTTTGTTACTTGCTAAAAAAAATTTTTTGACGTCAAAAGTTGGATTAAAAAAGTACCCAATGCACATTTGCCATAAAGAAAGAGGGGAAACAAAAAAAAGGAAAAAAGATGGCATCTGAGTGAGAAATGTTTGATGTTATACACCAATCTTAAATATTACCTTTCCATACATACATTATATATATGGAAAATTAAGATGGATGACTTATATTTATTATCTAATTTAATAGATAGTCTAATTTTTTTAATTAGTTAAATGACTTAATGGTTATGTTTGTTTAATCAATTTTCATTTTCCCCAAACACTTTCCCTTTCCTCTCTCCTCTCTCTCTTCCAACTTCTTTTTCTCCCTCTGCCCAGTTCTCTCTTGGCCGTTGTTGTGTTTTTCTTCGTGTTTGTTCGATTTCAGTTCATTCTTTGAATTGCAATTGAAATCTGAATGTTTGTTTTCGTTTTTCATTTGCATTTTTTTTTTGTTGAATATCGATTTAACTTAGTTTTTATGCAAGATTATTGGCTTATCCTTTAGCTTTTGCTTGTTTTATTTTCTCTTCACTTTGGTTTCTATGATTTTCTGCGTTTTTGTTCATCAATTTTGAAAAAAAAAAAAAAAAAGTGTTTCGATCCATTTTTTTTCATTGTTATGTATTTTCTCATGTTTTGATATATTTATGGTCAATCAGTGATTGACTATTAGTTAATCAGTGATTAACTCTCATTTCAGACTCCTTCAAAATTAACATATTCTTTTATACTCGTTTAGTCATTGATTATGCTAGAGTCAATCATTGATTGACCATTAACTAGAGTCAATCAATGATTGACCATTAGTTAATTAGTGATTAATCATTGATTAACCAATGGTCAATTAGTAATTTATGCTACGCTTGGTATTTCATCTCAAACTCAAATTTTTCATATCAGTTTTTGTCTTTTTCTGAAAAGTCAACAAAAATTATAACTAGTTTTTAAAAAGTCAACTAACTCAAATTTAAAAATTTCATCTCCAACTAACTTACTAAACGGAATCTTCTTTGTTGTTAATCAGTGATTGACTCCAAAAATTTGTGAGTTATATTATCATATTCAGTGATTGACCGATAGTCAATTACTGACTGACCTAGTAAATCAGTGATTTACCGATAGTTAATCAATGATTAACTATAAAATATGGTCAATCACTTATTGACAATTTTCAAAATTGATTAATCATTCTAAGAAAAAAAAAAAACCTTTTAACTAATTTTTAAAAATTTAGGCTTTTTAATTAATTTTTAACAACTTCAATTATTTATTATAAAACTTATTAAAAAAAGGCTATTTAGTCATAAACCCCTTTCCTGAACAAATAATAAATAGATACTGCCCCTATCCCATTTCATATAAAATGAGTAAACAAGTCAAGCCAGTTCTCTCTCACTCTAGATCTCTCAGTAATGCACATAACATAGGTAAAACGAAAAAATTCTCTTTAAGGTTTAAGTAATCTTGCATTCTCAAGAATTATAAATGTTTGATGAAAATTAGACATGAGAATTGTATTTAAGAACGAGTAATAAGAATAGTTTTTCAACACAAAATTGGTATTTTGTCTAATTTTACGACGTCAAGTCATTTATATCTTGTCTAAAAAGATAACTGTAAACATCAAGTTTTAGCCATTGATCCAAATTTATCATAAAATTGAGAAAAATATTGCAGGCATGAGATTGTTGGCGTAGTGACGGAGGTGGGAAGCAAAGTGGAGAAGTTCAAAGTGGGTGACAAAGTGGGCATAGGCTGCTTAGTGGGATCATGCCACTCCTGCGACAACTGTTCTAACGACCTCGAGAACTACTGCCCCAACGTCATCTTCACGTATGGTGGCGTCTACCACGATGGCACTCCCACCCAAGGAGGCTACTCAGATGTGATGGTGGCCGATGAGCACTTCATCGTTCGCATCCCCGACACCCTACCTCTCGATGCTGGAGCCCCTCTCCTCTGTGCCGGGATCACAGTTTATAGTCCCTTGAAGTATTATGGACTAGATAGACCCGGTGTTCACGTTGGCATAGTTGGCCTAGGTGGGTTAGGCCACGTAGCGGTGAAATTTGCGAAGGCTATGGGGGTTAAGGTCACGGTGATTAGTACCTCTCCTAACAAGAAGAAGGAAGCTATTGAACATCTTGGTGCTGATTCGTTTTTGATCAGCCGTGATCAAGATGAAATGAAGGTATGTTTAGATGTTAATTACTTTGAATTGATTAGTTTTTGCTTAATGAAATCATGATCTAATTGTTGTTTAATGTCTTATGCTTGGGAAGGCTGCCATGAGCACAATGGATGGTATTATTGACACGGTTTCTGCGGGGCACCCTCTTTTGCCTTTAATCGATCTGTTGAAGTCCCATGGAAAGTTGATCATGGTTGGTGCTCCGGATAAACCGCTCGAGCTACCAGTTCTTCCTTTGATCTTCGGTACGTATGTAGACTAAGGTCTTGTTTGACACACTGTCTTGTGTTGAAAAAATTCAATTTGAATTGAGAATTTGAAAGAAATGAATAGGTGTTTGGAAGAAAGAAAAATGAATGCGAAATGAATTTTAGAAAAGTGAAAAAGTGATTTGGATTAAATTTTTACTACATACTTGGATTCCTTTACGAATTTTTTTTTTTTTTTTTAGA
Source organism: Ficus carica (assembly GCA_009761775.1). NCBI lineage: Eukaryota > Viridiplantae > Streptophyta > Magnoliopsida > Rosales > Moraceae > Ficus > Ficus carica. The sequence continues at coordinate 27,028,549 of CM019743.1, read as the reverse complement.
AAATACTCGGATTCTGTTTAGTAGGAAAGAAAAATTATTTGAGTAACTCCGCAACAAGATACTCGATCCCGAATAGACAATAGAGACACATCTTCTTTCGTGTTCATAATATGATTCTTTTTTATCAATTAAGCATTGCAGTTTGAATAAAATGACAGGAAGGAAGGTAGTGGTTGGAAGTTGCATTGGAGGGATGAAGGAAACGCAGGAGATGATTGAATTTGCAGCCAAACACAACATAACAGCTGAGGTTGAAGTTATTCCAATGGATTATGTGAACACTGCTCTGGAGCGTCTTGTCAAGGCAGATGTCAGATATCGATTTGTAATCGACATTGCAAACACATTGAAGCCTAGCTCTTGAGAAATGTATTTTTGCTTCTCTTCTTGTTTGGATAGCATGCACACTGAATTTTTGTTGAAGGGATATTTTTCATTTGGAATATTTATCAAATCTATGAATCCGCTCCATCTACTCAATCGAATCTTCCAACCCACACTAGATTGAAAGACTAAAGGATTGGTAACAGAATGAGGATTTTCAAGTCATAAAATTTGCTAATCAGAACCATATATATATATATATGTTTAATTGATATTTGTTTGTTTGTTATGATGGATTATAATGCTTTAACTTGGTTATTTTTTTTGCTACTTTGATCCCTGAACTTTTTTTCGTAGCTGAAATACCCTTAAAATTTTAAAATGATGTTACAATACTCCTTTTGGTCAATTTTTGAATAAAATTTGTTAGTAATTTGATTAAAAAATAGTACTAATTATGGATTTTGTCAAAAAAATTGACGGAAATGACTATTGTAGCAAAGGTTTTAATAGTTTATGATCATTCCAGCAACGAAAAAAACAACTAAAAATGCCCCAAATCTTAAAAAATTGCTACAATAGTCATTTATGTTAATTTTTAAATAGAATACGTTAGTAATTTAGTTAAAAAATGGTGCTAACTAATGGATTATGTCCAAAAATTAACGTAAGAGACTATTGTAACAACATTTTAAAAGTTTAGAAGCATGCCAGCTATGGAAAAAAGTTCAAGGACTAAAGTTGCACAAAACTAAAAGTTCAGAGATCAGCCTAACAATTTACCCTTATAATAAATACTTAAATTTGAATTTGTTAGTGACAAATTATATTTGTAGAGCTATTTCAAATTTTAGTATGCATGTTTTAATATGCAGAGGCTACGTATTGAATCCATAAATCCAATTCGAGAAATCTAATATTTACATATCAGATCAGACTGGATTTAAAGTTTGGTGAATTGGTAATGGATTGGGATATTTCCAATCAAAGATCACGGTTTGGATTACGAATTGAGCTTTAATCTGTATAATCTTTCAATATCTTTAATTAGCAATTTATTTCTTTGAGGAATGCTTAAATATAGGTCCGATTACATGACTTGAGGAAACAAATTCAATGCCTTGTCTTAAAATCTAGTTAAAATACACGCGTTACACGTATTGAATTAACAATGAAATTTTTTAAAACGTGAAGCATGAAAAACATTTTATCAATATAAGTTAGTAAAAGAAAATTTTTCTTCAGAATAGTGATATGAGTTGAGAAGTAATATTTTATCATAGAATCATGTTGATATTTTATCTACTTTATAAAACATTCTAAAGTTTTATTGTAATTATGTGGAAAAAAATGAGTAAAACAATAACAAGAGTTGCATCATTTAGTAATTAGATTGCTTAAGTAGAACTTTTGAACTTAAATCCACTTATATATGTCAAATACAAAGAAAGAAATGTATTATAAGGAAATGATCCAACAACTTTTATAACAAAAGAACTGAAATAATTACGCATAAATCATTCAAACTAATAACAATAAGCATAATAGTCTTCTTTTTGGAAAGAAAAAAAAAACCCTCAAAATAATTTGGAGAGAACATTTACGATCCCTTTTAAGTTATTAGGAAAATCCAAGACTGACACAAAAGTTTAATCATGAAAAGAAGGAAAAAACCTTAACCACAATTAGACATGATCACAATTAAGGAGATTAAAGTTTTGGTCAAAAGTTAAAATAGAATTTTCAAAACGTTCATATTTTAGTGAAGAGAAAATGAAAGAAAAAAAATCACAGGTAAAGGGGTTAGAAGAAAAAGAAAACTTGAGAACCAAATAAAAGTAAAGTAAAGTAAAGTAAAGTATAGTAAAATAAAATGGAAAATACATACCAAAATAGATTTTCAATAAACACTGATTTTTAAGGAGAATAATTTTTTTTTTTTTTATCAAAACGGTGTGTTAAAGACGATAATGAGATAAAATAAATATATAAAATTTACCTTCTTCCTCTTCAACAATGGGAAAAAAAGCTTCTCTTCACTGTATTTTTTTAATCTTTATTTTTTGTTTTGCACATCATTTTAAAATTAAAAAATTCATTTTAATTTGAGAATCATAAATCAATTGGTGTCTAAAAAAAAGATAAGTGAGGATAATATTTATAATCATAATCTAACTGTAATTTCTTACTTGACTATACTATAAGGTATAGAATTTGAATTTCTCATTCTCATGTTAAAAAAAAATAAAAATAAAAATAAAAATAAAAAAGTGAATATGGATTCATTTTTTCAATTAAAATTTCCAACGCCTAATACTTGAAATTGAAAGAAAAAAAAAAAAAACGTTTTACACTAAAAAAAAAGTTACAAATTATGTAATGGCAATTCTGTAATAAGTACTAAAATTTTGGTATTCTTTTAACCACAAACCCAAAATACTTAGGAGAAGAAGTATGATGTGAGTAACTGCCAAGTACAATACAAGAAGAACAACATTAAAAAAAAAAAAAAAAAAAAAAAGGAGGAAGAAGCATCAACACGGTGCGGATTTGACGACCAAAATCAAAAGTAGAATTCCATCAACCCTTTTATTTACTGAGGGAAAAAAAAAAAAAAAAAACACACAAACGCAAACAAACAAATCTAAAGAGTTGTCGCAGTCGAGTCTCTTTCATCTTCCGTAACTGCCAGGCAAGTGAGTTCACTTGTGGACTGAATTTTAGTTCTTTACTTTTTATTTTCAAATTTTCCTTTATTTAATTTTCTTTTTACATTTAAAACAAAAATTGATGAAGCCTAAACACTCTTGAGACCTTTATGTCTTATTATTATTATTATTATTATTATTATTGACTAAAGTGATGGCCCCGTTATTTTTTATTTTGAGATTTCATACAGGTTTCCGAATTAATATAAGATTCGAATTTCTAATCTTCTACTTAATAATGAGATAATTAAGATTGAATTTCACGTTAACTCATCAACCGTGCTGCACGAGCTTTTATACCTTACTATTGATTGTCCCTTAAGCTTCATGGCTGTTCATGTGGGATGGTCCCAACTCCCAACCATTTTAACTCCCAACCATTATTGATGGTACCTTTTTTTTTTTTTTTTTGGTTATTACTTTTGTCAACATACACAGTTCTAATTTTTCCCTTACCAAGTGGTGTGTGGTGGAAGTATTTCCTTCACTATATGGAGGATCAAGCTACGGTACAGCCCATTATTTTGATGTGCCGCGTAACTGAAGACAAGATACTGTTTTGATGTCTTGTCTTTCTTTTGTTTGGCAAATTCCTTATTTGCTCGTAAGGAAAAAAAAAAAGAAAGGCCCTGGGTGGGGGCGTCGCTCTTTCTTTTTAGGTCTCATTTAGAGAATCATTTCAAATCAAAATTTTTATCTTAGTTTTTGATTTTTTTTGAAAAAATTTTTATTAATTTTTAAAAAATTAACAAAAATTTTCAACTCAAACTTAAAATTTATATTTCAAACTCATTCACCAAATGGACCCTTAGTGTTTTATTCATTTTTTTTATTATTATTTATCCAGTCTCTTTATACTGCTTGAAAATTAAATGGATATATTATCTTCATGATTTGTTTGGGGTTTCTGTCTTTGGGGTTTGTTAGTTTACAAATTCTTTCAAAAGTTTAAGTTATTAGGAGGTGAGCCAATAATAATTTTATATTTCAATACTCCCCCTCCGTACAGACTAGACAATGGATATTCATGTGAATAAATATTAATTTAAAAGTCCAACACAAATTATAAAAAGTCCAAAATATAAATATATTAAAAGCCCAACACGTAATAATAAATAAATGGATTATAAAAAGTATAATTGTAAGAGTTCGAATTCAAGAACTCTCATTCTGATATCATGTTAGTTTACCAATTCTCCCAAAACTTAAGTTATTAGGAGATAGGCTAATAATAGTTATATTTCAACAGGGTCTCTCTCACAAAGGTTTGGGTTTTCAAGAGGTCTCTTGATCGCGGACGAAAACTCATTATTTCTGTTTTACTTAATAATTCCGTGGGCCAATATTTTTTTTGTAACATGAATTAGATACTTAATTCACAAAATTTTCATTAGTAAAGTTTATGTATGTCACATTTCATATCTTTCATTCTAAAATTCGCGTGGCACAATAAAATAAGTTATGGCATGGTGTCATTTTCAAATATAACAAAAATTTCAACTTCATGAGATTAAATTTAAGATTTTTACTATGTCTAAGCTAGTTTAGAACCTAGTAATTTCTCCATACCTCATTACACAACTTTAAGGTTGGATTTTTTAGCTAAATTTTGAGCTTGTTATCAAGAGAAAAATGCATGATGCAAACCAACGGTGGATATACATTTTAAGCACAATCAATAGGCTCGGATTTAAGGAAATTTTAGATAAATGTCCCCACCCAAGTCCAGTTTAAGAAAGGTTTGGAAGATGTTGATGCCTGAAATTTGATGGGGTTCAAACCCAGTACACATCCGCTGCCTAAGCTAACTGATCATTCGTAAAGTAATATGTAACAAGCTAGAATAAGATACATTACTATTTGTATACATATTTGAAATCATAAATAGCATAGAGACTAGAATTCAACAAAAATCTGGTTCTTCATACATATGTCCACAAGTAAATAAAATCGACTTCTAATTTCAAAAAATAGCTTCACAAAACCAGTTTCATTTACTATCATGGAATTTGGAGTAGTTCTATTAACCTGTAACAACTTAACTATCTCGATTCATTCTATAAAATTGACTTTTTAGAATTAATTTACTTGTTAAAATGCGGAGGTTTTTTTTTTTTTTTTTTTTTTTTTTTCCTGAAAGTTAAATAAACATAAACATTACCAGATACACTTAACGTATTGATTATAAAATAAAACCTAATAAATATATTGTTTTGAAAATAACTTGCGATTTATAACCATACTGTACTACTGTATATAATGATATAATCTAAAGAAATTATTTATTTATCATAACATTTCCATAATCCTATTTAAGCATTTTAGGTTGTAATAAATTAAAACAAAAAGTGGAATTAGACTGCAGTGGTATCTGTAGTCCATCCTTGCACACTTCCTGCATGCCACTACGTTCAACCTATTAGTGATTACGTTGGTCTCTTATCAGGTTTACCTATAGTTTGAAGAAATCTCGATGAGTTTTCACTCAGCAAGTTCAAACATATTTCATAGTACATTTGCAAAAGAATGCAAAGCTTAAATAAACATGAGCTCTTGATTATGCTTTCTTATGGACTTTGCAATCTTGTATTAGGGGCTTGAGTGTTAGTATTCAATGCGCATGACCTAATAGAGAGGACTGGGGGAGCTACCCAAGTAGATATATTCTCAGTTTTGACCAACGGTCTTGACGATCTCACCTATATGGAGATACTAATCATCACCCGCTTGGAGGGTTGGTATTACATTCAACTTGAACTAATTCTAATGTAGTTATCATACTTGATTACCTTGCGTATTAATTTAGTGTACATGATCATATGACACTATTCAAAAACAACTTGAAAAGTTTTAACTTCAAACTGTAGGTGAGATTTAAACTTACTTTGATTTGATTCAAAGCCCTCTAACTTCAATTTAATTAATCACCATTAATAAATTTTCATTATTAAATTATATTGGATTATTTAATTATTGTTAATTAATTTACAATATTAATTATCTTGGATTAATTTAACTACCGTTAATTAATCTTTTAATGATTAATGATCGTCATTAGGTTTTTACTAATCATCTTGAATTAATTAATCGTCGCTATTTAATCATCACATCCTTAATTACTACCATAAATTATCTTATATTCATTATTCATCGCTAAATAATTAATTAACCACCATTAATTAATTTAATTATCTTAGATTAATTAATCACAGTTAATTAATTAAAATTTGAGGTTGATGGATTACTTCTTTGAGTCATGGGTTCAATTGTATGGTTTTAGCCTCTAAGTTAATGGAGAGTCACCCTATGATTTACCAAATGGAATTGGGCTCCTAAAATCCAATTTTCCAATTAATAAGGTCTTTGGATGGTTGACTTAAGCCCCATGATGTGGTATCAAGGTCACTGAAGCCCAATTTCTCTTCCAACCGTTTACTAATGGGTTTTTGTACCAATTTCCAGTAAGAGTCCCATTTTGGTTGGTGAGCTTCGAGTTTACTAGATTACCATTCTATCTCCATTTACCAATTTCCACTTTTTCTTTCTCATCTGTGCGTTAAGGCCCTCAATGTTTTTTTCTCCCATTGGCAACATGAAGGTTATTTTTTATCCAAAAGTGGTGTTCTAAGGTTTCGGTTTGAAATTCTCTCTCTCTCTCTCTATATATATATATATTTTTATCAGCACATGCTTTCGTCTAAAATGTAAGTTTCGATTAAAACTTTTTATCTTAAAATCCGTCGGGAATTTCACCAAGATTCCTTCATTAAAAATAAAAAAATAAAAAAATAAAACATTCATTTAGATTATTCCTAAAACTTTCATGTTGAGTCCAAAGGCCGGTTTGGTCCGTAAGTGGTCCATTAACATCAAAACATAAAGAAATAATTACATAAAAGTCGATTTTTAGTATCTCATTTTAAAAGGAGAGGCCGTGGTAGAGTCTCTTCCAGAGTAAATATCATAACTACCGGTAGATCTCTTTTTTAAACCGTTAAGATTTAATCGAACGGTTAAAATGTTGTTGGTGTACCATACTTATCATATACCTTATCTCATATTACCTTTCCCACCCCAAATTTTCTCCATCGCCAGTGACCTTCTCGCCGCCAGCAACAGCCCCGACGCCGGCGACCACACCTGCCCCCCCACTCCCTGGCTCCCGGCACTCCCCCCCAGCCCTCCCCCGCCGCCCCCCCCCCCCCCCCCCCCGGACGAGACCCCCCCACCCCCTCTCTCTCTCTTCCTTTTTTTTCTCTCTTCCCGGCCCAACCCCCCCACCCCCGACGTGAGAAAAGAGAGAGAGAGGGATGGGGGGTCCCCGTTGGGGGTGGGGTGGAGGGGGGCGCCGGGGGTGAGGGGGGCTGGGGGGAGGTTGAGGGGGGGGGGGGGGGGGGACCTAGGGTGGGGGGGGCCGCCGGGGGGGCTGGGGTTGGGGCTGGCGGGGGAAGGCTGGGGGAAGGTTCCGAAGGCCGGGGCTGGGTGGGGGGGTCGGGAGGTAGGGGAAGAGAGATAGAGGAGAAGAAATAGGGGGAAAGAGAGAGGGGGTGGGGGGTTCCCGTCAGGGGGGCGCCGGGGGGGTTAGGGGGAGGCCGAGGGAGGGGGGACCTGGGGTGAGGGGGGGCTGGGGCCGGGGGGTCGGCGGGGGAGGGCTGGGGTAGGGTGCCGAGGGCCGGGGCTGGGTGGGGGGTGGCTAGGGCCGGTGGTGGGGGGGCCAGGGGTGGTGGTAGGCGTCGGGGCGGTCGCCGGGGTCGGTCACTGACGAAGGAGAAGACTTGGGGTGAGAAGGGTAATATGAGGTAAGGTGTATGATAAGTATGGTACACCAACAACATTTCAACCGTTCAATTAAATCTCAATGGTCCAAAAAGAGACTCTACCGGTAGTTACTCTGGGAGAAGCTCTACCACAGCCTCTCCCCACTTTAAAATATGTTCATTTTTTAAGAATATTGTGTAAATGTTCATTTTTTAAAAAATAATTGCTTGTAGTACCCATTTTACCCTTTTACTATATTAAAAATCATTTTTCTCATTATGTTTCAAATTTTTTTTTCTTATTTGTTTATCATTATTGTATATTTATCTTAATAACTAGTTATTTATTATAGTGATTACTTGTTAGTATGATTTAGGATTTTTATAAACATGTTTCTTAAGTATGATTTAGGTTTCTTAGAAACTTAATTTTTTTTGGCATTATTTTGGTTCTTTATGATAATTATAATGCTATGATGATAGTTTATTCTCTTATTATTATTGATATTGTTTTAATAGTTAGTTTCTAAAGTTTAAATGAAATAAGAAATTTCTTATTTTTTTTAATGATAATTACTATATCATTATGATGTTTTTCTTTATAATATTACTATATCATTATGATATTTTTCTTAATGATAATTACTATATCATTATGATATCTTTTCAATTTATAACAGTTTGTTTACCAATTTCATGAAATCAAATTTAGACATCTTTATTTGGACGTTTTTTTCTTGCCTTTTTTGGTTTCTTTTTTATAATTTCTTTATATATTAATTCTTCATTCTTTATTAAGGATAATGTTGTTTTTATAAGTTTTAGATACTTTTATAAATAAATAAAAAATAAACATTTTTCAAGTCGAATCCTCTATGTATGTAAATAATCCAAACATAAACTGCCTGTTATTAAAATTTACGTTCCACATTTGAAAAATGGCCCCAAATATCATTTTAAAGTTAGAATTTCCAAAGATTCTCTTTCGTCAAAAAAGTTCCTATACATTTTCTCAGTTCGGCCCGAAGTCCGGTTTGGCCTCTAAGTGACCCAAAACATGCCTGGAAAACTGAACAGGCTGGAAACCTGCGGGTTACCGCGGGTAATCTTCGGTCTACTCGTTCCAAACAGTCACCATTCAACTTGTTTTTCCTATATAAACACTAAATGTGATGGTTTAGCCTTGATTGCTTTCTAACATATAAATATTTTTTCATGATCAAATCAGATTTTTAGTCAAGGTTTAAAGTAAAAATCAAAGTTCCTAATTAGACGTCATCAACATGCAATATGAGCTAAACAGCCTACAAAAATTTTTTTTTTTTTTTTTTGCATCAAAGTTTCATTTCTTTTTTTAAGCATAAACCATAAACAATCAACAATCATCATACACTACTTATTCTCATAAGGAAAGTTAAAATTATATAACTCAACTTCTTGATGATAAAGATGGCCTCTATAAAGGTTCATAACACACCACGAAAATAGCCTCAACATGACACAAGAAAAAATGGAAATTTAAGTTCACCGACAAAGAGGAAACCGTGGCTTTAGGAGAACAAAAATGGAAGAAATTTCCTTACCACGTAACTCAAAAATTTGATCTTTTGCTCTAGACTCCTTGAAGCTCTCCTTCCTTGAGCTTGACTGAAATTTTAGATATAAATACATATATATAAATATTGAATCTATACGTATGTATGCATGTGTTTGTGTAGGCAGCCACGGCCTTGAGGCGATGAAGAAAAGAAAGAAAAAGTTTGGTTGTGCGTGGGAGAGAGGGAGAGAGAGAGAGAGAGAGAGAGAGAACCAATTCCTATTAACTTTAGCCCTATACATAGACTTCCTCTAATGATTTTTACCAACCATAAGCCTGCTCTTGCGTAATTAACTTGGGCCTAATAAAGTTTTATTTTAACCTAATGAAAACTCGGCCATCAAACTTTAGTTTTTGGTCAAAATATTGCCCAAAGTGTGCACTACAAACACTTCCCAAACCATGCTTCCCGCTCCTTTGTTGTATTTTGGCAAACCAACATATACCGTCTCCCTTGCTATATCTGAAAACCGGGAGGGGAAGGATTGCCCTTGTGACTCTAATCTCACCCCTTGAACGATCTCATATTCAATCTCAACCATTGGATTGGTTTTCCACCCCTTTTTTTTTTTAATTTTTAAACTTGTGTTTGTTGTTATTACCCATGGTAATTTTTAGAGCATGTAACAATTAAATTTCTCCTATCTCATCTTTCCGCATTAACATTTTTTTCTTTGGTACCTAACATAATGTGGGATTTATGTGTATGGGATTAAAATTGTACCATGGTGCATACCTCATGTTATATAAGGCTGAACAAAATTTAAATGTGACTATACACAAATAAATTTAACATTAATTATAATCCAATAAATTTAGGTTGTGAAAAATTTCATTTCGTTAAATATAATTTTATTTGTCAAACAATAACTAAACTCTCTTCAACTAGGCTAGAATCATAATCCTCTTAGGCTATATTAAATTTCCTTATTTTTTGTCAATTCTTGTGAGTTAGATCTCGCCGTTCATTAATCTATATATTTCAATTGAGTCGTGCATTTGCGAGTACAATTAAATTCGCACTATACAATCTAAAAAAAATCAAGGACTGAGACTTCTTAAATCAAGGTCCAAATTAATTAGGGTATTTTCATCATTTTGTATTCAGAATTAATAGAGTCAGATCTAGGGGTGTCTTTAGTATTTGTTTGGATCAAGTGGTGTCTCTTTTATTTTAAAATAATAATAGTATATCAATGTAGTTAGCCTTTATTTAATTATCATAAATACATTCTCAATACTATTATTATTGTCATTATAAATTTTTTGTTATGCTATCCCTACCAACAGTAGGAGGAGTAACAAAGAGAAGGAGGAGGCGGAGGAGGAGTCGCAGTCTCAAGAGGTGATTGGGCAGTCGTAGGAAGAGAGAAAATAATAGTTGTATCAGGAATCATAGTACCATAATCTGCTAAGCTATTAGTGGGAACTCTACAAGAAACATTATTTGAAATTGGAGTAAGTGCTTATGAAACAATTGGTGGAATTGTGTCAGTGTCTAGAGTGAAATGATTAATATGTATGATACCAGACCTGATCACATTATGAGAACTAGCAGGAATAGAAAATAATGTGATATGTTCAAGAAACACAACATGAGAGACATATAAGAAGCTGCAATGTCTGGTACTTTGAGCTCATCCAAAATATAGAGTCCCCCTTGCCTACGGCCTGTCCCAATCAGCTTTTGAGATTGCAGATTCTGCACATAACAAGTGGAATAAGAAAAATAGACTAAGTATCCTGACTCACACAATTGACTAACAGATACAAGATTTAAAGTAAGACTAAGAATGTGATAAACATTAGAATGAGATATATAAAGTTTGACAATCAAACCAACGCCTACTAATGGCATAGGAGTACCAACAGCAGTCATAACTGACACAAATGAATTAGGAGATTAAAAAATAAAAGATTATAGATAAGGGGATAGATAATAAGAAGCTCCAGAATCTAAGACCCACAAGGAGAAAGCTATACTTGAATGACTAGAGAATGATAAACTATATGAGAAAAGGCAGACTTAGGTTGTGACTGTGTGGCAAGAAATTTCTGAAATTGATCGAACATAAATGGATCTAATGACGGTGCAAACATTGTAGTATTTGGTTAAGGTGGTATGTATGTCCACTGTTGATCATCAAATTTCGATAAAGGAGGAGGTTGTGACCAATTCGAATAATTTTTCCCATCTAATTGCATACTGATCGACTAAAAAGAATCATTTTTACGTCTAGCCATGACGAGAAAATAAAGAAAACTAACCAATTATCACCAAACAAGAAAGAGTAATATTGTGATGCGAAATCAAACCAAGAAACAATCAAGACGTGTGGAAGCGAGCGAATAGAAACATAAAACAATTGTATGGACGACGATGATGACAGCATACGAAAGTTGTACGGATGGCATACGGCGGTGTATGGACGGTATACGAACATATACAGACGATCGCACCCCCTAGCAGTAATCAAGTAGAGTACGTCTTTCAACAACATTAACAAAATCAACAAGATGGTGTCTCTGATACCATGTATAAAACCAAGAACTAATTTGGGAATAAGAGAAAGCTAGGGTTTTTTATTCCAATCAATGAATAAAAAAATACATAAAAAGAGATTTATATAAACTAATTAAAAAGTATAAAAAGATTAATTTACTATTAACTGCTGAAAAGAATAAAATCTAATAATAATAAATAATAAATTACAAATAAATATAAAACTATATAATCTAAAAACTAAGGTTCAATGCATACAAAAACTCTTGGAATATTTTTTATAAATGTTATTTTGCTCACCCTTTTAAATTTAACTGCATATGGTTGGGTTTCCCAACGTACGAAACCCCTACAACCCAAGGGTTGCTGTACAACATTTAATATTTACATACACAACGAGAAATTCCATCTTGTACTACGATCTATGATGATCAGAAGCCAACATTAATTATCAGATAATTCAATCGCATGTGGGTTAAAGCTTAGCTGTTTTTGTTGCCTTTTATTAGAAGTTTAGAGCCCGTTTAGGGTGGCTTTTTCAGACATGTTTTGTCATTTTAACTCTAAAATCTCTAAATATTTAGCTACTTTCTCTTTCTTTTATTTCAAAAGGACTCAGACTTTTAAAATTCATAACTTTCTTATTTCAAATTGAAATTAGATAATTCTTATGTCAAATATCACAACGACGAGATAAACAAAAAAAGATCTATTTTTTATATTTTTTTAAAACACATTTTAAAATTTTACATTATTTATTATATCAAAATTTATTTTTAATTCATATTTCAATCGAATACACATTTTCAAACTACCTTTCAAAATTCCACCTTCAAAAGTCCCTCTTTCAGTTTTTATTTTTATTTTTTATTTTATATTTATTTAATATCTGCCGATCATCTGTAGAAGCAGCCAATGGAACTGCTTATATATTACACTGACACACTGACACCTATCCAATACTGGTACTGCTACAACGCACACAACACATTAGTACTAGTACTTATACTTATCTAGAAGTCAAAAACCCTTGAAATCCGTCGTGTAAAAAATTAAAAAAAATAATAAAAATGATTTAATATAGGGCAAAATGAGAGATCAGTGATTAAGAAGAGAGCGACTTCACAGTGTGAGAAACAATGTCCAGAAGAAATGGCAGATTTGCATGGAAGCTCCACCTGAGCACTTCTGATCATCTATAGCCAGAGGTGGTAGAGATCGATGGAGGCACGCTCAGCCGTACTCTTGGAGTTGAGATTATCGAGGTGCAGTATATACACACACACACACATATAGCAGATCATGCTTGTATAATTGTATCAGAGGAGTCAACCAAAACAAAAAAAAAAAAATATATATATATATATATATAATAGAGGACAAAAATCATTTGTTGCCAATTATTTCTGTAATTATGATTGTAATTATCTTGAAGATTTATGATATAAACTGTGCTTTTTTTTTTTTTTTTTCCTGGTTATATGAATAATCTAATAATAATTTCACACTTAACTCTATCAAAAAATATAGAGTTCGAATCTTCCACTCCAAATTTCAAGGAAAAATATATTTTTGTCTTGGGGCATGTTTGGAACAATGGTTGTATTTGGAGATTTGTATATTGGAATTGAAATGTGTACTTGATTGAAATGTGAAGTGGAGATGAATTATGAAATAAAAGTAGTGTAAACTTTTAAAAATGCGTCCGGAAAAAATATACAACATATATGAATCATGTTTTGTTTATCTTTTCGTTCTGTGAATCATCTTATTTCGACTAAAATAAAAAACTTACAGACATTTAAATTTTGAATTTCATGAAAATTTAAGAGTGAGAGCAATATATAAATTTGGAAGTTTGGAATTGATTGGCAAAATTTCATGTACAAATGTTATTCCAAACGGCATCTTAGTTTCAACCGTTTGATATGCGATTGTTATCTGTTATAGATTACATGGTTGAAGAATGAATAAGTCAACAACAAATATAAATAGCAGTATCTATTGATGGGATAAAAAGGCACTTCCTACCATTGGTTGTCTTATTATTATTATTATATATTTTTTTTTTTGGGTGTGTGTGTGTGTGTGTGTGTGTGTCCGAGTAATTGGTTTGGGACAGTCAGTCAATCAAACGGGGTTTCTCTGTGTTTGGGATCAGATGTGATGGTGATTGATCATTTGACCTACCTTAGTAGTTCGGGATGAGAGGGCATTTAATCTTTCTGTTTTTTTTTGTTCAGCTTACAGAAGGGCACTCTCTCTCATTATTCCCATATCGAGTGTAGTTTGGAGGGCACTAACCCCTGTTTTAATGGCACCCCAAATTATCTATCCATTTAAATTTTTTTATTATTAATTATTTATCGGGATTGGAGAGTTATTTATTTTTAAGCGGAGTGTTATATTGATATGTCAAAAGATGAATTTTGACATGCTGATGAAAAGGTATTATCCAATATAGTGATTATTTTTTCCACATTAAATATGACGTATATGCTAAATTTGTTGGTAAATTTAGTTAAGTTAAATTTGATTTTTGATTTTTATTGCTTGGTGTCTCATGAAAAATTATTATCCAATAAAGTTATTTTTTTCACGTTAAATTTGTTGGTAAATTTCCTACCATTTTTTATTTTTTATTGTTTTGTGTCTCAACTTTTTCATCTAATCATTAAAGTTTTTTTTAATTATTTATACTTAAATGTCATTTTATGAATTTTAAAACTTGATGATAATGATTTTAAAAAAAAGATATGGTATTAAGAAATAGCACTATATATTATAGAGTTTATATCTTGAACATAATATTTTTCACATTGACATGAACATATATATATTAGATATGGTCTTATCATTATAAATTTAAAGTTCCATTATATAACTTCCTATTAGATGGAGAACACACGGTTATTATTCAAATGTCGTTGATTGTATTGTTTTGGGAACAAAAAGAAGAAGAAGAAAGGAGATCTTTAATTATTAAGATAGAAAACGGGGGAAAAAATGCTAGTTCCGAAGAGTTTTACAATTTGAAGTGAATATTGTTATGAGAGTTTTTAAGCTATCACGTACACCTCGTATAGTATTTAACCCACCCTGTGAGGTCTTCTTGCTGTCAATTGTGTTTATTAATTTTTAAAGTCCTTTCTGTTTTTGTTTTGTTTCGTTTTTTGTTTTTGTTTTGTTTTTTGTTTTTTGTTTTTTTGTTTTTTGGATTAAAGCTTATGTTACAAAACAGAGATTAAATAGCTAGAAAATCCCAGACACTCGTATCTATTTCTCACTCAGCATCTATGTAGAAATTTCAATGAATTCCATTCCAACTACAAAACTTGAATTATGAAATTCGTGAAGCAAGCTACGGCCTAATTTTGCTACTTGTTTTTTTTTCTTTTCTTTTTTATGGTGAACTTGTATGTGGGGGAATTCAAACTCTGCATCTTATTATAGAATCAGGTCATGTGAAATTACCACTAGGCTACGCATGCAAACCACCACTACTTTCTGATCTCAATGATATACCCATCATGAAAATGTATAAAAGCATCGTTAAGTATAATTTAGACAAAGTAGAAGTAGATCATGGAATTAACGGAAGAGGTTGGACACTTGGATGAGAGAGGCCCGAGAGGTGTAACGTTTGGTAATTAAGCAGCAGAAAGACACTCTTTTATAATTATCATTATTATTAGGGTATTTAGGACTGTTATCCTATAAGTTTATCGTGTTTTAATAACATGTCCCACAATTATTAATTTTCATAATTTACCCTCGGAATTTCTATTAATCGGTGACGAAAAAGCCACACATGCCTTAGGATCAGAAGATAGAAAACTCCATTTTCATCAAAAAATTTATGAATATAAATCTTCCAAATTCAAATATTCAATTTGCTAAAAAGCCAATAAAATGAGAGATGTAACAACTTAGAAAGTTCATAGATGTAAAGTACCAAAATTAAAAGTTTGATAGGTAAGTTGTCAAAAGATGACAACTTTAGGGATAATAGTGATAAATATCCTTATTGTTGTTGTTGTTATTATTATTAAAAAAAAAATAGATAAATAGACAATTTTAAATATTTATTTAAATATATGGATTAAATTTCTTCCTTCAGAAAAATGATCGTTAATAAAATAATATTAACATTGGTCAATAATTGATTGATCATGTCAATAAATTATATATCGATTGATTATTTTAAAAAATGATTATTAAGGGTCCGTTTGAGAAGACATCTAGAGATGATATTATGAGAGTTGGGTTGGAAATGTGTATTTGGGGGAAAACTTTTGAAAAAATTATGAGACATAGAAAATTGCGCAAAAAATGAAATGTGTTCGGAAAAAAACATACA
Source organism: Ficus carica (assembly GCA_009761775.1). Taxonomy (NCBI): domain Eukaryota; kingdom Viridiplantae; phylum Streptophyta; class Magnoliopsida; order Rosales; family Moraceae; genus Ficus; species Ficus carica. The sequence continues at coordinate 27,012,300 of CM019743.1, read as the reverse complement.
AATGAATTTTATCTTGTTTGTCTCGTCGTTACGAGCATTTTGACATAAAAAAACATCTCATTCCGATTTAAAATGAGAAAGTTATGAACTTTTAAAAATTGAGTTTTTTAAAAATAAAAGAAAGAAAAAATTTAATACAAAAATAAGATTTTAAAATTCAGATGGTGAAAAACTATCTAGAGATGCCACCTCAAATGACCCCTTAGTTTTATAAAACTTCGATCACTTATTAAAAAATTATTTACCCTTAAATTCTTCATCATAATCATCATCATCATCATCATCATCATGTGTGTGTTTGTGAATATGGATTTTGGATATATGTATGTGTGTGTATTTGTGTGTCAGTGTGTATATATGTTAATTCATTTGATGGAGTTTTCTCTCACGGGAATCTAGCCAACCCTCTCACGTGTTCCTCTCCACGTCTCTCTCTCTCTCTCTCTCTCTGTAGTCTCTCGATTAGTATGTGAAGACTGACTCATTATCTGGCTGTCATATGGGGCTATATAGCTGTTCATTTTACGGCGGAAACACGTTTCTCCACCACCATTCATTTAGCTGCTTCAATTCCCCTTAACATCTTTGGTCGGTTGTGTCTTTTGTGTACAGATCGTTGATGATATACTCTTTGCCTTTGATCAACTCCTCCATATTAATTATATATCCATATACCTATATTCTATTCATTACTTTTTCCCTATTACTTAATCCGACCCTACATATCATTATTTTATGTGGACTTATGTAAGGGATTAATTAACCGCCATAGCGACGCTTAAGTACCAAATATATATATATATATATATATATGTAATTTACTCGCCATAGTTAAATGGTTTTAGATATATATCCGATTTTGTAAGGATGTAAGCCATTGGAGATAGCACAATGATGAGGAAATCGGGATTTGAGACTTAGGAGTCATAAGTCCAATATTTGATTTTTGGTTGACGTAAAAATTAGTAATAGGTTAATTAATAGAGGTGGAGTACACATGAGGTGCTACATACTAATTTTTTTTTTTATGTAATAGTGACATTTGGATATTGCGCATGGATAACATAGAAACTATTCAATATATTGAGTGTGCCACGTTGTTTTATTTATGTGATACATCCGTTAAATTAAAATTTTATATATAATTAAATTTTTTTTATTCTAATGTGTATCACGTTCATTACTAGTTCAACTAATAAAGATAATTAGATGTATTAATTAATTAAGAAAATATCACAAAATCAAATTTTGTGAATAATAATAATAATAATATCATCATCATCATCATTTTGATTAGTCCATATAACTAAATTAATTAGATCACACTAATTTGTAGTTGTTACAAGATAGGAGGGCTTTTTTTTTTTTTTTTTTTTTTTTTTTTTTTTTTTTTTTTTTGGTGCTAAAAAGATAAGAGGGTTTTGTTTCTTTTTATGAATACTTTAGAGGCTGGACATGGGTTTGTGCAAGGGGAACCGTTTTTCTTTAAAGCATTTAATTATTTTTTATTTTTTGAATTTGAGACTGAAGTTTGAACTCTACAACTCCTAGTGATGTTAAAGATGAAATCAACCATAATATTTAATATTTAAATATAGTAAAAGTGGGTAGCATTTTATAAACAATTAATTATTATATACGGCTGGATAGACAAGCAACTACCAAGTAGATAAACGTATATCTACATGTACGCAACAATATTATTATAAAATAATTATCCATGGTTCAAACTCAAATCATAAGTAACGTACCTGTAAGTGGTCGTAGTCATTATAGCCTACCTTTGATTTATGCGACAATTTTCTTTAGTTCTGCCCATATGCCTTATAAATACTATCCGACATTTAACTTTTCAAAATAATTATACTACATGAGGTTTAAATTTTAACTCAATTAGAATATTTCATTGCATTATCTTTATTCAAAAGATGCCCAAAAAGGCAAAACCTGCACCTCAAATGTAATAAAACTAATTATTTATTTCTACAAAAACTAAAAACTAAAAAACTAAAAATTAGTTGCAAAATGTCTATGAAAAAAAAAATTTTAAAGGAGCTTTCTAAAGTAGTGCATATCTATAGTAGTGTACTTTCTAAACATTAAATTTAATCAAAATAATATCAAATTGTAAAAAAAAAAAAAAAAAAAGCACAAAACTAACAAGTTAAAATATAAATATGGTGGTTTAAAACATAGCTTTTAAAGTTTTTTTATTCATGTCCTACATGTAGAATGTTTTTCTCAAAAAAAAAAAAAAAAAGTTTGAAATCGCATATGTGTGAAATACTTCGTTAAAAAAATAAAGAAATAAAAATAAGAGTATTTAATAAAAGGGGCACAAAAACACTTTGTAACTAACATCCCCTCTTTAGGCCCTAAAAAAAAATTCACCTCCCCCTTCCCACTTAAATTTTTTTTATTTTTTATTTTTGTTTTGGTGCTTCTTCAGTTGCCATTTCAAGGAGTCTAGTGGGCATTCTACTTGGGGGTCTTTGCCCCTCGACGTCGCGATGATTCTATGGTCGATGTGCCTTGGCGAGTGCTCGGTGTTGGTAGAGCGTGCCTCTTTGGCACTGGTGGTTTGGTGGACCATTGATCTGAGGCTTTTCTCCTTCCTCAAAGTGCCCCTTGCTTTGTCCCTCTCGGATTCAGTGGTCGCCTTGTCATCAGAAGCGTTGATCATGTGGATCGAAACCTTTTTTGTACTTTAAGTTTTTTTTATTTTTTTTAAATAAAGGCGATGTTGGTTCTATCTTTGTTTGTTCTTGTGGGTTTTTACTGTGTTTTAGGTTTTGTTGTGAAATAACGATGGTAGTCTGTCCACCCTTCGATGTTGGTTTTGTGTTTAGTCCACTAATTTTGTTGTTATACAGTGTTGCGGATGAATTTGAGTACCAGGTCTCTTGACCTTGATCGATGTTCTTCTTCAACAATTGTGGTGATTTTATTGAAAGAGCCTTTTATGTGTTCCATACTTGGTGTGCCAATTTGGGTTCTGGTGTTGCAACTCAAATCCAGTCCTTTTTTGGGGTCAAATGAGTTCATTTGAATGAGTAATAATTTTATATTTTATCTTTGTGATTTTCGAATGCAATTTTTCCTTAAAAGAAAAAAGAAAAAAGAACATATCCTTGTTAAGAACTAATATCTATCCTTGGATTGTACGTTATCAAAAGTGGGGCGAAAAAAACATTTCCTATTATACAATTTCCCAAATAAAATTCAATCAAAAAAAAAAATCCCAAATAAAATAATCCAAAAAAAAAATAATTTACATATGATAACATTGAAAAACGTTACTTGACAAAGGCAAGTTAACTAAAAATACGTACTCTGAAATTCATCTTAAAATATATTTTTATATATTTATTTGGTAGACGGTACAGCCGCAGTCATTCAGTAGCCTGGGATGTAAGATAACAAGAAAAGAAAATCTTTCCCTTTCTCTGATCTCCCCTCCAAACAGTAGCTAGATCTCCTAGTTTTCCAGATTGCGTTTTCGTCTTTCAAAACTGAATGCTAAAAGACAAATAAACCAGCTGATGTGATCGCGACCGTTAAAACACAAACGATTTTTTAAAAATAAATAAATAAATAAACTTTGGTCAGAAGTATGGCCACAAATGTAACGCAGGCAAGTTATTATAGATTGTAAGGATATATAGATAAATTAAAATGAATGGTTGAAAATAATTGTTATTTTTCAAAGTGTAATTAGACTTGAAAATTATGATAAATCCTAAAAACTTGAGACATATATAATTATACCTTTTAAATTTCAATTAATAAAATGGTTATTAACATTATTAGTCTCTAATTAAACTATGAGTATTGGGTGACTTTAATACTTGAACTTTTTTTCTAATAAATTACTCTTTAAACTTTGACCATTTTTTCTTTTAACAATTTCAGTCCCGGCACTAAAATTGGCCATGAATGGTATAACTAATAACAACAAAAAGTACAAAAACAGTTACCTTAATTGTAAAATATACTTTTTTTTTTAGGGTTTCTAACCACAGTAAAGAGAAAATGTTCACTTAATCTAACTAATATTATAAATTTTCAAGTTAATATGCAATTGACACATTATTATCTGTATTAAATTTTAAAAATCAGTCATCAGTTCTTATATTGATATAGGGATTAAAACTACCAAAATATCAAAGTTTAAGAAGTATTAATTTACACACACACACAAAATAAAAAATAAAAAAATTGGAAGGTTTAAGAACTAAATTGACACAAGATCGGCACTAATAGTGCTACTAATCCTTTAAAAGAAAAAAAAAGAAAAAAAACAAATGAAGTCGATCGTTTTTAGAATATTAAATTATCAATTTCAGTTATGTTGTTTTATTTTTATCATTTAATGGCTAAAAAATAAGTTGCAAATTGCTTCTTCGAAAGAAAAAATAAAAAATAAGCTTGTGCCTAAAGCATAGATTCATAATAAAATTTTTAAGTTTAAATTGATTAATTTTTAAAAAATTAGTTATAATTTTTTTAATTAAAAAAAAAAAAACAATAACTGAAATTAAAACTTTAGGAGTGTTAGTTTTGTAGTTCTCAATGGCCTTAACTAAAGCACCGTACTAGATAATAAGAATATAAATATATAGAAGGTAGTAAAACGAGCTTTTAGATCATTAGATCGTGTTGTAGCTTTTCCACTTTTGGAGGATTAATATTAAATTATTGATTAATTAGCTACTACCAGAGATTGCGGTCCTAGATAATGGTTAATCATGACAGTTAACAGTACTGTGAAAAGCTAATCGTATCTAGAAAGAGAGGAGGGAAAAAAATAAAAATAATAAAAAAGGAAGAAAAAGGAGTGACTAGTGTAACAACACGAGTGAAATTAGTGTAAGGAGAGTAAAAAGGGGGGTGAAAAAAGTGAAAAATGGTGGGGTTACTTTTGGGTGAGGGGGGGTTCAAAAGGGACGTTACATGGAAAGGAATAGACAAAATCTGCAAGCGAGCGACACAGCCCCACTGCTACGTGTTTCCTATCTCAGCCCCCTTTCACCACCTCCTCCTTTTTTTTTTTTTTTTACTATTATAATAATTATATTCATATTATATTATATTTTGTGCCTAAGCTACTACTACTCCTACTATTCTACTGCGCTCCTGCTGATACTGCTGCTCTGCTCTGCTCTTCAGCTTCAGTTTATATTGCCTAAATATATTCCACCCCACCATATATATATATATATATATATATATATCATACCAACGCCTGTCGCTTACCCAGAACAATAAAAATTAAAAATTAAAAATTAAAAAATTATATAAATTTTTTTTAACAATGGCTTTTGTACTATAATGGTTAGAGTTTGAGTTTTATGGGTTAGAATGGAAATGTCTATTAATTGTGAATTGTAAATGAATTGTGATATAAAAAATAGTGTAAAAAATTTGAATGTATTGAAATTATTATATATAATATAGATTTTATTTCGATTCGACACAAAAATATCTTATTTCAACTTTAAATAAGAAAATTATGGATTTTTGAAGTGTTGAATTTCATAAAAATTTATTAGAGATAAATGATATGTAGATTTGGGATTTTAGAATTGAATATATAAATGAAAACTAATATTTCGAACTATCTATAATAGCATTGTTAGAGATACCAATTATAATATCAACTTTTTAGTATCAACTCATATAGCAGCGAGTTATTATATTTTGATAATAGATACAATTAATTATTGTGATTATCTTAAAAATATTATAATTTAGCATAATTAAAATGTTTATTCCTCGCTCAAAAAAATGAAAAATATATTTATAATAAATTCCCGACATGCAGTGAGAATTAAATTTGTTTATAATATGATAGTGTATATTCTGCATCCATATATTCCTATTTTCAATCATCCTTCATCAATCACCAACCAATTCTTGTTAGTTGTTTATTGTAGTAGTAGTAGTGGAAGTTGTGGATATCTCCCTTTTTCCGATCCGTTTCAGATTAAAACACATATATATGTAGACCGACTCCTGTTTCTCTCTCTCTCTCTCTCTCTCTCTCTCTCTCTCCTCTCTCCCTCCCCTCTATTCTACATTTATATATATAGACCGACTCCTGTTTCTCTCTCTCTCTCTCTCTCATCTCCCATCTCTCATCTCTCTCTCATCTCCCATCTCTCATCTCTCTCTCATAGCTTTTTTCATTCCAAAATCAGATCTAACCAATACAACCACCATATATATTATATATATATATATATATATACAATCTCTATAAACACATCCCCTCTTTGATGAATTTCACAAGCACACACCCATCTCATCATCAACCATGCATGAAACCATTGAATTGATCCTTACCATCTTTGCCTCTCCAAAAGGAAACTGAAAAAGAAAAAAAAAACCCCAGTACACACACACATATATATACTTTTGCTTTCCTCTTTCCCTGATCAAGCAATGTCGACCGCCGATAACACCGCCGTCGCAGCCACAGCCTCCTCGAAGTCAGCCGGCGGCGGCAAAGAAGAGAGCCAAGGCTCCGCTGGCAACCGCAAGACGGCATCGTCTCGGCCACCGGAGCTGGCTCTGAAGTGCCCTAGATGCGACTCTCCCAACACCAAGTTCTGCTACTACAACAACTACAGCCTCACCCAGCCGAGGCACTTCTGCAAGACCTGCCGGAGATACTGGACCAAAGGCGGCGCCCTTCGCAACGTCCCGTCGGCGGCGGCTGCCGGAAGAACAAGAAGGTCAAGTCCTCCTCCCGCCTCATCTCCGGCGCCGGTGGTGCAGCGGACTCCAAGGACTCGAGCTCTTCCTCTTCGGATCACCACTTCGGTCCTGTAGGCTTGAACTTGAAATTTTTTCACGGGATTTCTCCGGCGATGGATTTTCAGCTCGGCGGGTTCAACTCCTTCCCCTCCGGCCGGCTTCAAAACCCGGCTTCAACGACGGGAAATGTTCTCTACAACCCGCTTTCTTCTTCGGCTTTTGGAGATAATTCTCTACCCTCTAACAACAGCAACAATTCTACTGCTAATTTGATGATGGGTTCGTTTGATTATCCACTGTCGCTGGGTAGTGGAAGCAATATCAATGCCGTGAGCTCGACTGGCAACGTCCATTCGAATCTCGCTTCTTCTATTGAGTCCTTGAGTTCGATAAACCAAGACCTTCACTGGAAGCTACAGCAGCAGAGATTGGCCATGCTGTTCGGCGCAGATAATTCTCAGAAAGATACTCAGATGAGTACTTCTGGAGGTGCTGGTATAATTAATTCTTCTATTCTTAATCCTCTAGCGACAACGGCGGTGACGACGACGAACCAGAAATTTTCACATCATGTTCAACAACAGCAGCAGCATGAAACGGTGCCTATTTTGTTTCAGAATCTGGAGATTTCGAAGGCGGATCATGATCATAGCCAGCAGGTTCAGGCGAGGAAAGAGGTTACGCGTAGCGGAGATCAGACGGCGAGTAACATGGAGTGGTTCTTTGGGCCGAATTCATACGGACAACAAGCTCAACATCATCATGTGACTGCAGCAGCTCAGACTCCGACCGATAGCGGTAGTAACGGCAACGAGAACCTGACTCCTTGGAACAGTAATATCGGAGTTCAAGCTTGGAGTACTGCTCATGATTTGCACCAATTCAGTGCTTTACCCTAGATGATGATCATAGTGATGACGATAATCATGATCATGACCATTTTCAAGAGGTAGAAACCTTTATATATATATATATATATATGAAGGGAAAAGTTCATTATATATCTTCAATTATTAATCAATATGTTATAAATCAAGTCATGTACACTGATCCCCATTTTAGGCATATAATGTTTTGTTGGTTTGTTTGTTTTTTAGTTTTTAGTTTTTTTTGGTTGGTGCACATTCAAATGTGTAAAAATCGGTAACAGAAAGGAGGAAAAACAGCGATTTGCCCTAGGGAAGAAGGGGAAAAAAAAAAAGGAAAGGAAGAAACTGATCATGATGTTTATATAAATTATTATTGTTATTATTCAGCAAGATCGATGTTGATCAACTGTCGGATATATATATATATATATATATCAGCTCAAATATTTAGAATTTGTGGTTGCTTATTTGTGATGTTGATGCTAATAATTGTTGTTTATACATATATAAATATGTACGTTTATATAATGAGCTTATTCGATCGTTCACCCAATAACGCACATAGGAAATGCTTTTCATGACCAACAAAACATGTCTTATTCTAGGCTTCAGTTTGAGAAAGGTGTGGTTTGCTGTCTAACCGATACATTTCTTTTGTTGATCACTTTGGGATCCGCGTTATAGATTATCTTCGAAATATTGTTTAACTATAATTAATAAAGGAAAAAAAAAACGTAATGGCATATATGTAGATATATGAATATAAATCTATGATTTGTTTTATATATGTTGATCAGTCAGTGTTTCCAGAACTGATATTATATGAGAAAGTCTTTTTACAGTTGTCTCAGTGTCTCTATCTCCATCAAAGGAATGCTGATATAAAAACAATAAATAAACATTATTAATTAATTTCGTGTACATATACATATGAAACAGAAAACGCTACTACATTGTTGTACTTGCGATGTTGTATCCTTGGGTTAAAACCTCCGCTGTTTGTCAGCCTCTTACCTAGGCCTGCAGTGTTATAAGCCCTATTAGCCTCATCTCTCTCTCTCTTTCTCTCTCTCTCTCCATAACTCTCTCTCTCTCTCTCTCTCTTGGTAATAATTAGTCGCAGTGTGGTGTGATTTGGTGGTGTCTGAAAAAGTGGTGGTTTGAAAGTGTATTGAATGAAAGACTGACTGTCAACATTTGAATGAATGGGAAAGAGAGAGAGAGAGAGAGAGAGAGATGGAAATGTGGCATCTAAAAGCTTAGGGTTCGGTGATTTTAGCCAAAATATATATATGTATATAGATATATTATAATGTGTTTGTATTAGCTTTTTAGTGTCTTGGAGAGCGAGCTGATGAGAATCTAAATTCTTACAATTACACCTATTGAGAGAGAAAAGGTTTCTTTCTTTCTGTAATGCGCCTTTGCCCTATCTCAGTTTGGAGTAAAGTTGCAATACATCTCTTTAATTATTTTGTTTCAGTTTTGCATGCGGCTAAGGAAACTTTATTTGTTAAAATTTTTCTCAGATTTTTTCAGTTGAAAGTTAATATGTTTTTTTTAATCAACTTTCAATATTAGCTATAATTAAGAAAAGAAAATTAACAAAAACAAAAGAAAAGTTGGTAAAACGTTTTTAGAATGTGCAAACTTTCGTGTAACAGGAGTTCTTCTCAAATAGGACAAGCAAAAAAAAAAAGGAACAAATTGTCTCAGCAGCCGTGGGAAATTAGACCAATTAACATAAAGCTCTTCTCTTAAACAGAACTTGTTAGCCCCAATATATTGACGACATTTTCCATGCATGAATGATTTGATTCAATGCGAGTACTTCAATGTACAAGCATATACATATATATATATATATACCTATATATGTATGTACTTCAATGTACAAATGTATAATATATAAAGCAAGTATATATATTATATATATGTGATTATCAAAAAAAAAAAAAGTATATATATGTAGTACTTTAGAATGTATCTTTGGAAGCAGCAGCAGCTAGAATGAATTTCGGCCTAAACTATTAATATGTTTATCAACTACTATAATTTAAATGGGTACCAATAAATTTTTCCACCTATACGTATGAGAACTGCTACAGCAGTTTCTATTACTATATATGTATTATACATGTATATATATATATATACACTCATGAGTTATCACATGGAATAAAGGCAAATTAATCCGTTGTGTCTTCACTTTTTCTGCAGGCCTTTTTTTTTTTTTTTTGCCCCGAAATTAACCATTTTTTTGTTCCCAACTATATTGTTTGGTCACAGAAGTACATATGAAGTGCAACGTATACTCATTAGTATCATTTATATACTAGTGTTAAATGTTAATTCGAAATTAATTTGCAAACTAGTCCCTGCATCGACTCACTCATGCTAGGCCCCACTTCTCTTTTCTTCGTCAAATTAAAGGGATCCAGAGGCGACACCCCCTTCACTTCCTCATAATATTTAAAACACCTCAAGATAAAATAGAAGGCTCGAACTTTAGATTATCTTTTAACGAGAGTTTAAGGAATGAGCTCACAATCACTCCGTTCTCCCCTTTAGGGCCCACTACTACAAAAAATAGATTACACGACGGTTCCAAGGAACCGTCGTGTAAAGTGGATTTTACACGACGGTCCTAAGAAACCGTCGTTTAAAGGCGCACTTTACACGACGGTTCCGGGGGACCGTCGTGTAATCCTCCTTCGAGGGGTGGATTACACGACGGTCCCCCGGAACCGTCGTGTAATCCCTCCCTCGGGGGGACATTACACGACGGTCCCGGAGGACCGTCGTGTAATCCGCCCCTCGAAGGAGGATTACACGACGGTCCCGGGAGGGACCGTCGTGTAATCCCACCCTCGGGGGGGACATTACACGACGGTCCCCCGGGACCGTCGTGTAATCCGCCCCTCGAAAGAGGATTACACGACGGTCCCGGGGGACCGTTGTGTAATCCCTCCCTCGGGGGGACATTACACGACGGTCCCGGGGGGGACCGTCGTGTAATCCCACCCTCGGGGGGAACATTATACGACGGTCCCGAGGGACCGTCGTGTAATCCCACCCTCGGGGGGGACATTACACGACGGTCCCCCGGGACCGTCGTGTAATCCGCCCCTCGAAGGAGGATTACACGACGGTCCCGGGGGACCGTCGTGTAATCCCTCCCTCGGGGGGACATTACACGACGGTCCCGGGGGGGACCGTCGTGTAATCCCACCCTCGGGGGGAACATTACACGACGGTCCCGGGGGGGACCGTCGTGTAATCCCACCCTCGGGGGGAACATTACACGACGGTCCCGAGGGACCGTCGTGTAATCCGCCCCTCGAAGGAGGATTACACGACGGTCCCGGGGGACCGTCGTGTAATCCCTCCCTCGGGGGGGACATTACACGACGGTCCCGGGGGGGACCGTCGTGTAATCCCACCCTCGGGGGGGACATTACACGACGGTCCCGAGGGACCGTCGTGTAATCCCTCCCTCGGGGGGGACATTACACGACGGTCCCGCGGGGGACCGTCGTGTAATCCGCCCCTCGAAGGAGGATTACACGACGGTCCCGGGGGACCGTCGTGTAATCCCTCCCTCGGGGGGACATTACACGACGGTCCCGGGGGACCGTCGTGTAATCCCCGGTATTACACGACGGTTCTAAATAGACCGTCGTGTAATCTTCTAAAAATTTTGAAAATTTTCAAATTTAATTTTTCGAAATCCACGCGCCAAAACCTATAACTTAAATACAATTTCCTCCTCGTTTCTCTTCATCTCCGCACGAATTTCTTAAGTTCTCTCTTCATACTCTCTAAATTTCTCAAGTACCCACATCCTTCACCAACCCGTTGCCACCACTCTTTTAGAATCCGGTCAAGCCGCCGTTGCCTCCCTCTTCGTGTGGCCGTGCATATTCTTTTTAAAAGAAAATCAAGGTGACTTCGTATATAAACTTGTATTGTTGTTTTCCATTAAATATCCATATTTGAACATGAATATTTTTGTTTTTAATGTTGCTCTTTGTAGATGAATGGTTTGTGATTGGTTTTGGCACTTTACACACATTTTTCAACAAAAATTTTTTGCGCCCACAATATACTCGATGAAATGCCTGAATGAGTTTTTTTTTTATTTAATCTTAATTATATACATCTTAATTAGTTTGAACTTTATCAATTTGCTAGGGCCCTAACGGATTGGAAGATTATGACCGGAGAAGGGATTAGAAGAAGGAGACGAGACTGTAAAACAAAAATCTCGAACCGTCCTTGTCCTCTCCAAGAGGGAAGTGTTGAATGTGGTTATTTTATTTTAGGTTTTATGAGGGACATAGTGTTGAATGGAATTGATGTACTTGAAAGTAAAGAATTTTTTACTTCTGAGGATTTGAATTTGATTAGGGGAGAATAGGCTAGCCATGTAATGCAATTTATTAATTATGATATGTGAACTTGTAATGTAAAAATTGGTATGTAATTTTTCTTTGATAATTGAAATTACCATCTTGGATCGTGTATTGGATAACATACAGGTTAGGCCAGCCGTGAGAAATCACCAAAAAACCATAAATTTTTTTTTTTAATAAAAGAGACATTACACGACGGTTCGGCCAAGTACCGTCGTGTAATGTCCGCATTACACGACGGTTCGGCCAAGAACCGTCGTGTAATGTCCGCATTACACGACGGTTCGGCCAAGTACCGTCGTGTAATGTGGACATTACACGACGGTTCGGCCAAGAACCGTCGTGTAATGTCCGCATTACACGACGGTTCGGCCAAGTACCGTCGTGTAATGTGGACATTACACGACGGTTCGGCCAAGAACCGTCGTGTAATGTCCGCATTACACGACGGTTCGGCCAAGTACCGTCGTGTAATGTCTCTATATTACTTGTATATACTACGGTGTACCTTGTTTCGACGACGGTTTTTAACCGTCGTGTAACATTGAGATACCACGACAGTTCAATAACCGTCGTGTTATCTTCCACGACACTGGATTACACGACGGTTGGGTAACCGTCGTGTAAACTTTACACGACGGTAAAAAACCGTCGTGTAATCTATCTTTTGTAGTAGTGGCCCCCCCCACTTTCTCTTTAATTTAAACATCTCTTGGTTGGTGCTTTTCGTATCATTTCTCTCTTGGACAGACACACACCATGTTCAATAAAGTCTCACACGAAACCTCCTCAAAAAAAAAAAAAAAAAAAAAAGCTCTTACCAAAACAATCATTTACGCACTTGTTTTTATTCTCATAATAAAATTTATATGCATACGTTTCTAATCTTACTTTTCACCTTTTTGTTTTTCCCGGACCAAGATGGGTTTTTTTTTTCCCTTTAATTGTTTTTTAATATAATAAAAATAAATTAATTTGAAGAGAGAGGAGAGAGAGAGTGGGAGAGAGAAATGGGTGGCTGAAGAGCTCAAGAACATGAAGCCGCATGATTAACGTGATGGGCACACTCTCTCTCTTCAGTGGAAGAAAAACAAAACACTTTTTTTTTTTTTTTTCCTTGTTTAGCTCTTGCTTGGTTGGTTGTGTTTTCATAAGTGTCAACTGTCATTTTGCGAACTCACAAAAAACCCCTGCAAGAAGCTCATGAACGTAACTTGAGAAACTTTTATTGTGCAACTCTTCTTCACCTGCCTTACCCTACAACCCCAAATTGGGCCCCACCTACCTCTCACCATCGGTCTATCATAACCGTATAATATGAGTGCCACATCATAATTAAATGGCTGAAATTCTCCAATGAGCAAATACTTGTCTAATACAACAATTATAATTCTAATTAATAGTTCATGGTACAATATTATAAATAAAAAATCACTTATAAATTAATTAATAGTCATAAGTAGAATGTTCAACTGTCGAATAGAAGATAATTCAAATATATATGTGTGTGTGTGTGTGTGAACACAACTCCTAGAGAGTAGAGATTGTGACAGCACTGATAGATAGAGAGAGGAGAACTAGCGAGATAGAATAGAACTAAAGAAGAAGTAGGAGGAGAAGGAGGAAAATAATCTGCCTTTTTCTTTCTTTTCATTTCTTTTCTCTAAATAGGCTGCAAATTAACTAATCAAACGTGTCATCATGGCATAATAACGTTTTTTCCTGTCTGATAAAAAGATATTTTGTTTTTTTGTTTTTTGTCGTGTCACGTGACGACGTGTTGAACAACTGGGAGGCCAGTGGGTCCCGCCAGGAAAACGAGATAAATATTTGCCCTTCGGCCTTAGCATCATCACCCTTTTTTGGCATCTTCCCCTGCGGCTACATAGCACCAACAAAATCCTCTTTAGCCCCCCACCAGGCCCCGGACCCCCAACCACCCCCACCCCCCCCCCCCCCCCCCCCCCCCCCCCCCCCCCAACTAAAAACCTTTTTTTATTTTTTTTATTTGTTGTCTCTTTTTATTGTATAATATTGTATTTTTCTTTTACTAACCACTTTTTTTTTTTTAATTATTTAGTTTTTTTTGCTATAATTTTTTTGATTACTTTTCTTTTGTTCGCCTTTTTCTTGGCAATTGGTCAGTTTGCTTATGTTCAACAGAGCAGCTAGCTAGCTTTATGTATATTTAAAGCTATTGGTTTTTCTCGAACCCAATTCAGCCAAAGGTTGAACTTAGGAAATTTGTCGCGTGGTTAATTTGACTGGTGTTGGGAGTTTTTTTTTTTTTTTTTTTTTTTTTTTATAAATAAAAAGACTCTAGTGGTGGTCTTATTATCGTCTCAATTTCAGCTCCATAAACAGGATCTACTTCTCTGGAAATGACAAGGATGAGATGGGTTTTTAACCCAGACCCTTTTAATCGTCAACCTAAATCTCACCCAAAATATTTTCAACCCAATACTACCACAATCAAAGCTGAAGCGGGAGTCATACCGGAGTTCCACGATATTCAAATCTGAGTGGACGAAAGAAAAGACTAATAAAGGCGTCATCCCCCTCTGCCAACCCATCCACCTATGTAGGTGTTGGTGGTGGGAGTTCTCTCTTCAAAATCAATGCCATTTTTTAAAAGGTTTTTTTTTTTTCATTTGAATTTCTCAAAATTTTATAATATATTTTTTAAATTTTTTCATGACCATCAACTTTTTAAATTTATAATTCTTGACACCATAGACCATTTTGCTAATATCTTTTAAACTTTCGAATGATTTTTTACACGTGATTTGAGCATGATCTATATACAATTTAAGGATGATATTGCTGGTCGTTTTTATTTGATATGAATAGAAATTCATTTTTAAAACTTAAAACTAATTCATTTATTACTCAAAAAACTATCCAAAAAGGGACATGAGCAAAATGACCTATAGAGCCAAGATTATAAAAATTTTAAGACTAAATTATCAAATTCAAGAAGTTCAAAAATATTCATACCAAGAAAAGAAAAGAAAACCCTCTTTTTAAAGCACATTGGTCCTTTGAAACTCTTAAGAGAATTACTCCTATGAAGAAACAAAGTTAAAACTCAAAACTCTTACCACCGTAACAAGTAACACAACCGTGTGGAAAATAAGGATGCATACATATATATATATATGTATGTAATTTGTAAGAAATATATACATACATATATATATATATATGTATGTATATATTTCTTACAAATTCCAAAAATTCACATCACATTGAGAAAAGGAAAAGTAAAAAAAAAATACGTACTTAACTTGACTAGTAAGATCCAAGATTTTAATCTAGTAAGATTTAAAATGAAACAAATTAAACTTTTGGAAACTAAAGGCGGATATATTTTAAATCTAAAATACAAATAAAAACATCAAGATAATTTTCCAAGAAAAAGAAAGTAGTAATTTTTGGCAACAAGTAGACTTTTAACGAAAATAGTGCAAATAAGAGTATAAAAAAGTAAAGTGAGGGCAAGGCTTATGAAAGAAATTAAAATAATAAAAAATATAGAGAAAGAAAGAATGTGAAATGCTACCAGACTTATGAAAGAGGAAAAATAAATAAATGGAAAGAAAGAACTAAAATAGTATGTAAAGATATAACAAAAATAAATGATCAAATTAAAATAAAGACAAAGGAAGATATTAAAAAAGTTGTACGTAAACTAATTTTTTTGAAGGATCTTCTAGAGAAATATTGTATAAAAGTTGAGTTGGCACACATAATGGGAAAAAATAACATTAAAAAAATGAATAAGGCCATGTGTTCAATTGTTCATCCATTTATTGTTATTATTTTATTATTGTTATTATTATTATTTTATTATTATCATTGTTATTATTAATATTATTTGAGGGGTGGATTTGAACTCTATATCTTTTATTAAAATGTGAAATTACTACTAAATTATGTTTACGAGCACTTCATTTGTACATTTATAATAACTAGATTATGTTTACTTGATTAATAATAAAAATAAATAAAAAGACAATAACCATTTCTACACTAAAATATTTGTGTGGTCAATCTCTCTCTTTTTTTTAATCACACAAAATAAATACTAACTCTTACACTTTAAATAACATAAACTCAAGGTGTATGGCTTAGAAAATTGTCGCATAAACTTGTTTAAAAACTTTTGTGCAAAGTTAATGCCCAAGGGTCCATTTGGGAGAGATTTTAGAGATATAGTTTTAGATTAATAAAAATTAGAGATAGCTTTGGAAATGTGTATTTGGAGAAGAAAAAAAAACCGTTTGGAGTAAAAAAGTGTAAAATCTTAAAATATGGTTAGAAAAAATATATCAATATGATTTTTGTTTTGTTTTGTTTATCTCGAAATTATATGTAATCTAAAAAATCATCTCATTTGAACTTGAACGAGCAAAATTATGAAATTTTAAAATTTGAATTTATTTAAACAATTTAATATGTAAATAGTGAAAAGTAATTTTGAGTTAAAAAAAAAAATAAAATCTAGAAACCATATGAGATGTGCCCTAAATAAGAATTAATCACTCCAAAAGTAGCATTTCTGGCAGTCTCCATATTGTTTCAAAATCAATCTAATCTGTCATTCTTGC
This sequence comes from Ficus carica, assembly GCA_009761775.1. Lineage (NCBI taxonomy): Eukaryota > Viridiplantae > Streptophyta > Magnoliopsida > Rosales > Moraceae > Ficus > Ficus carica. Next base: position 26,995,647 of record CM019743.1, on the reverse strand, counting down.
GCACCATGACCTTTCATAAAGCTCAAATAAAGTAGAATTGTTATAGCCTAAGTTTTGCGTCACCTTCATAACCACAACCCCCTTGTCACAACAAAGGAAAGAAGGGAAAGAACAATTAAATAAGTAGAATGTGGTTCAAAGGGCGTCTTCTCATATATTTATTCATTTGTTCTTATAGACCGATCGACTTTTACCTCCTTAGATTGGTCATCTAAGGGGGCCATCATGAAGTCAGTCCCTTTCAGTCCTCCCAAGATCCACCTATCGAAATTCAAAGGGCAATAACCCGTCGACCACGATCCTGCACCCATATGCATCAAACAATGTTCTTTTTCAGGAAGTCACACAGATAGGAGTCCTTTTATTGAGCCCTTTAGTAGTGAGTATAACTTTACAAACATCATGCGCCTTGTGTGCTTTGTATTCTCTATCGCTTGGGAATAAACAATCGCGATGTAGCAGGGTTGTGATAACTCTCTTCAAGCGGATCAACAAAGGCTAGATCAGCTCACTTGCCCTCCGACCTGTCTCTAATATGATAAAACTAGGTCCATCAACTATATAAAAAGAGGAGACAGAGAGGTAGTAAGTTGCCCGTTTGTAGTAAGTTCTTACAGGACATAGCTAAACCTTCCGAGGGATATCCTTCTATGTCAAAGAAATCTTACCCCACAACTGTAAAGTTAATCTAACGAAGAAACACTGTGAGTGAAGTACATGAACTAAAGTGTCCTCAATATATAATGTTAATTACATAGCAGGGAGCTTAAATTTCAATGTTGAAATACATACATTGCGCGTTTATCAAACCGTATAAAAATGTAACAAAAAAAAAAGAAGGGCAATGTGATTGGAAGGAAGGTAAAAGAAAAGGAAAAAAGGATAATTTTTCTTTTTTAAGTATTTATTTTCCTATTAGACAATATAATGAGAAACAATCCAATTCCTTTTTTTTTTTTTGTGTTTGCTAAACTTATAAATGTTACTCTTATCAATATAATTACTAAAATATCATTTTAAGCAATCAAACAAACATTGATAAATAAAAACTCATTAAGAATATAAAAGTAAATTTGGCATTCATTCACTTTTACAAGGAATCAATACTAGCATTCTCTTTACGCATTTATATACATTGTGTAAATAAACATATGATATTTCTCGAGATATTTTCTTACAAGTTTTGTTATCACATCTGTAACTGCCTACGGTTTAGGGTGATTAATGATATGTTTGGATCACACACTCAATTGATATTGTATTTCAGTACAATGAAATTTCAAAATATTGTATTTGAAAAATACCTCAATTTGAACAATATGCTCAATCATTTTACTATTTATCTATTCATTTTTTTTTTATATATCTATTACCAATCATATCAAATACACACATGCACTCTCTCTTTCTCTCTCTCTAAATACACATTCCATTTAAATAAAATGGTTAAAGAGAGTATCCAAATGATATTGAAATATATTAATTATACTATATTACAATATTAAATATGTGTGATCCGAACGAATCATAAATAAGAACATAAATAACTACTTATTTTTCTCTTTTCTTTCATGCTAAATAAGCACGTCCTCAAAAAGCAATATTTCGAGGCCCCAATATTGAAGAAAAATAACTCACTAATAAAAAGGAAATAGATCCTATTATGGCAGTGGGTCTTGTATGAAAACATAGGACTCGTTGGTCGGCGAAGCAGGTTGAGCTAGCTAGCTCTGCCTCAATTTGATGCCTTTGCCAAGTATCAAACACAAGCCGCAAAAGTCATTAAATGAACCTGCCTTGTAATTAAGCTATAGGTCCTCTAAACCCCATAATATATATATATATATATATATATATGTATAGTGAACAGTGCACCTAGCTTTCTGAACATACAAAGGTTCGAATCCAACCACTTTATTTACAGCTCATTTATTTGAATTTTAAATCTCTCCCTATGTTTAGGTAGTAACTGTATTGGCATATTTCTATATTCTTATTTTTGGGTAATAATAAAGGTTAAAAGATGAGAAATTAGAATTCCAAGATAATCGTGATCACTTTACGTTACCTGCCGATATTCCAAAGGTAATTAAACCAATGTAACAGGGATGATTTGACCTCAAGACTTCTTATGAGTAGAACGAGCATCCAATCAATTCACATAAAACACAAAACACGATGGCTGTTTTAGACATAATTAATTCCATGGTACAATGCGGTTGGTTTTGAGTAGTTTTTGAGCACTTTAACTGGTTTTTTCTTTTCCATTAAGGAAGAAAAAAACACACAAGTTTGAACAATGTCAGACCAAAACCAACCAACTATAAGATGATTTTGACGGTTTTTTTTTTAATTATTTTTTTCTTGAGCGGTTTGCACGATTTTCGGTTACTATGTATGTACTATTAATATTTGAAACTTTGAAATTGGAAATGTAAAATGTTTAAACATATAATCGTAAAGTTAATTGTGCAAAGATATAATCCCATAATAATAACATGATGAAATTCTTATGTAATATTAAAAGAGCAAAAGAAGTAAATAACATATGTACGGAAGTTAAAAGAAGTAAGTAATAATAAATAGCTTACATCATAATTATGAGTAAGTAATGCACTTACTAGGAGCAAATAAGTTTATTTATTAATTTACATGCTAGTAAATATGTGCTACTCATTATGTATTGTAAAATTACAACCCTACAAAAAAGTCGTAGTGAAAAAATTAACAAAAAATGGTGTAAATATGAATATTTTTTGGTTAGGCTGATGTCTATGATTTTTTTTTTTTTTTTTTTTTTTTTTGTGATTTAAATGTCAATGAAATTGATTTTTGTGCAATGGATTATATTTTTATCTGTTTGATTTTTACAAAATGGTAATGATAGTGTGATTTAAAAAAAAAAAAAAATGAAGCTCGAGTAATCTAGTGGGTGCTGCCTCTGGACATCCACTGAGTGACTTCAATACTTGTAGCTCTAGCTATGACCAGTTGTCACTAGTTGACTTTGGCGATTGTAACTTGGAAAATGACGCATGGTGATCTGGTAAGTGACTATGGCAACTAACTATGGCGGATTACTTGTGATGATCATCCAGTTAATAGCCCCAGCCGACAGTGTTGATGACTCCCATTGGTCACTCGTCAATTTCGACAGTGAATAACTCAAGTGTGTGTGACTCTGGTAATTAATAAAGGTGATAACCAATGATCACTCGTTGACTCCATCAAACGACTTCAGCTGACACTGTTGATAACTTCCGTCGGTCACTCGTCAATTTCAACAGAAAACAACTCCAATATGAGTGACTCTAACGATCAGTAAAGGTAATCACTCGTTGACTCCACCAAACGATTGTAGTTTGTAACCTTTCAAAAATGAAAGGAGAATTGCAGGTTTATTAGGTTTTTTTTTTTTCAATTTCTTTTTTGAATAGGATTTGTAGCATTGATAACAAACTATTGTTAGTCAGCCTGTTTAACTGTAGTATCATTTAAAAATTTCTTTAGAATGATGGAATTTCAATTCAAATTAAAAAAAAAAAAAAAAAGGATTTGTGGGTAGGTAAATGACATTTTTTAAGAAGTTTTTAATAAATAATCAAAGTTTTATAAAATTAGCAAAATGACCATTTGTAAAACTGGTTAAAAAAAAAACAAAGTTTAGTGGTTAATATAAAACCTTCCACAATCCAATTAATGACGTAAAGTAGACAGTGTGAGCGACTTCAATGACTGATAAATACAATGATCAATGATCAATGATCACTCATGTCACCAAACGATTGTAGTTTGTAACCATCCAAAGATGAGAGGCATGTGTCTATATATATATAAACTATTGTTAGTGTTAGTGCGTTTAATTGTATTACTATCTAAAATTTTCTTTACAAGGATGAAATTTCAGTTAAATTAAAAATAAATAAAATTAATCGGGAAAAAAAAGTTAGTACATCTCAATTCTTTTCTAATTTCATTACATCAAAAAAATCCAGAATGGCCCACCAAAAAATGGTACAAACACAAACAGTATACACAGAAAAAAGACAATATAAGACAAAAAAAAAATATAAAAAATATAAAAATAAAAAGCAAGTAGCTTTCTCTTAAAACATCTCAGTTATTATCTTGACCATATTTTCTTCTTGCTATCCCTCTCCTTAACTCCTTGTTGATCTCTGAGAATCATCCTCTTGTGTGTGAAAGGCCCTTGAGTAGTGGCTGGCTTTGCTGTTGTTCTCATCATAATTCTTGCAATCTTTGGTGGGTCAGATTTCCTAATTTTGTTATCATTCAAACCAGTTGTATTTGATCCCATCATTATGTTCTCTGTCTCCCCACTTTTAAACTCCCTTTTCCTTCTTGTTCCTTGCTTGGAATCATTCCCTCTCATGGACCCTTGACTCATCGGGCGGTTCACCGAGTTCGAACTTCTCAAAACAAACGGCTCGATATCACTCATCACTTCGTCCATTATGCACGTCTTCACTTCTGCAGGAGTGGCCCTGATCACGTCCACATAATCATGCGTGAACCGGACCTGTTGCTCCTGTTCCCGCAACTTGTCCTCTAGTTCCTTAATCTGGCATGACAAGAGAAATGAACGTTAGCACTTTCGGATTCTCGTCTCACCAATGGACCTAATTCATCGACATGGCTGTGAATGAGATACCTTCTGATGAAGTAAATCCGAGTCACGGTTTTGTTCCTGCTCCTTCAGTTTTATCTCAAGTTCCCTAACCTGGAAGTATGATACACGGTTATTATTATCAGTTAGGCCTTTCGACTTGTCATTAGCAAATAGAAAATTAGATAGCAACTCCTAGTCATTGGCAACCTTCTGTTTAAGTATTGCGGCATGAAATTCGGCCTCTTGCACTTGGTCCTTCAGCTTGGATTCAAGTTCTTTAACCTGATTCGATAGAAAAAAAAGTACTTGACCTTTCAGCTTTGTATTCATAATCATTAAACAAGTGGGGAAAAAATTAGTAAATCGATCATTTTCATAGAACCTTTTGTTGGTAAGTTTCGGAGTCAGACTGCTGGCGTTCTTTAAGCTTGGACTCCAACTCTTTGACCTTTACCGGGTTAAAGAATCTGATTAGTGGTCGACGTAGACAGATTAAAAAGAAAATATCAAAACAAGTCAAGTGAAAAGAAAGAAACCTTTTGCTGGAGAGAGCAGCATGTTTCTTCTCTTCCTTTCAGTCTATCTGAAAGTTGCAAGAGTTGCTTCTCGGATTGGCTGTGCAAGGTTGTCTTCACCTCGAGCAGGCTTTCGAGTTCTTTGATCTTTTCTAGTTGATTTTTGTAGGCTTGATCTTTTCCTTTGGCCTTACTCTCTAGGTTCTGCAAGCTCTCTTCCAGCTTCTTCAAAGCTTCATCTTTGGATCTAGCTTCCTGTCTTGCTTTTTCAAGCTTTTTAAAGGAAAACAAAAATACAAAATATGTGTTAAAGACAAACAAAAGAGATGGAGAGAAACAATAAAATCGAAGATCTTGATACTAACCATTCCTTTAATCTTCTGAATTTCACTAGTATCAACCTGCTTCCTTGCAGGAGCCAACTCAATTCCACGAACCCGTGTAGCAAAATTTAGAGAACTCAGAGTCTCACCCAAATCCTGGTCTGAAGGACTTATTTGCACAAACATTAAGGTCTTCGAATCACCCCCTGCAATATGAAGCCATTTTCACACATGGGCCGGTTTGCAAAATTTCAACTAGAGAAGAACCAATGAGCTCAAAATTGTTACTACTCAAAAGTAAACACAAAGCTAACATGATTTCTATTACCTAACGAATCTTGAAGTAGATGCGTCAATTTAGAGTTCCTGAAACCGAACACAAGAAACATTGTTCAAAACACGAATGAAAGATGTGTGGAAAATGATCAGAAGGCAGTGCACAAAAAATAGAACAGACCTGTAAGGAATGAGACTACTTTTATTTGCTAAAGCAGATATCACATCCCCTAGAGCCGAAAGGGATCTATTGATATTTTGAGCTTCCTTAAGTCGCTCTCCTTGGACATCGGTTTTCGCAAGCCTCTCACTGCCTGCCAAATCCACCAGCCAAAGCTTGCTCTTGGTGCACTCGCCATTCATTAAGTTCTTAGCTCTTACCATTATGCAAAGCAAGCTAGATGAAGAAATGTCGTAAAAAGTTATTTATGGTTAATAGCTACTGAAATCAATATAGCAGAAACAATCGGAACAGTAGCAGTTTAGCAATCTGAGAGAAAATGATAGTTCTTACCAGTGGGATCGACTGCTATGCTCGTTCACGTTGTTGCTACCAATCGCTCTAGCATTGCTTCCAGCCTGCAATACAGTCCAGACTTGATCGATATTGTCTACTCTGGCCTCCACAATTCCTGGAACGTGATGAGACCCTTCAGATGCTTGTTTAATCTCCAATCTGGCAATACCATTGAAGATTTAATGATAATGAGCCTTTTTTTCTCAGCCACTAACGAAACATCTGATAAAAGATCTGATAATGGTATGGCTATCTTCTCTCGACTAATTTCTATGAGAACTAAAGTAGTAATCTTACTTCTTTGATGTTGGTGACGTAGCTAACAAGTCCCTGATCTGCTCGTTGTAGACTTCAAGTACACTAACAGATATGTCATACTTAAAAGTTTCACTTCTTTCCCTGGCAGTTTCAAACAGTTTCTCAAGAGTTCTGTAATTTACTCCCCTGTTCTGATCCGTACCCTCCATTGTAAATGTCTTTCCAGTCCCTGTTTGCCCGTAAGCAAATATGCAAACATTATAGCCATCTAGCACGGAAATCACCATTGGTGAAGCATCCGCGAAAACATCAACTGTCAAAACAAGCAAAAGCTATTATTCATACTTATGTCAGAAAATTAAAAACCGTGACAGAAATAGTCAAGTGACAGAAACTTATAAATACCTTGCTCATCTTTTGGTGTGTAAACTCTATCAAACTTGAATGACTTTTTAGTGGAGGCCGTTGTTAGGATACCAAGACTTCCATCCTTTCCTGCATCAAAGTCTACAATGGTTGTGCACCCAGATGCTATTTCCCCCTTATTCAATGGGCGGCAACGGCAAAAAACCCGAATGTTTCCTGAAAATTTTCATATATATAAAAGAAGTCCGTTGATTGTACCAGAATGGATTAGCGGATTTACCAGGAGATAGCAGAATAAGTACCTTTAGCTTCCTGAACCTCATTAAAAAGCTTTTTCCTCTTAGCTTGCTCTTCACTGTACTTCACTTTAAGATCTTCACACTGTGCAACTGTTAGGACGACTACATTAGTTCATGGAAATGCATTGCTATGGACCAACTTAGAAAGGAAAGAAAATCTACTATACCCAAAGCTTGTACTGCAAAAACCATTTTATTTAACTCCGGAATTGAATCTGCACACTCATGCGCTTCACGGGAAAGTTGAAAGTGCTCTTTCTTCATAAGCTGCATGAACAAAAGTAGTCGTAAATTTGTATCAAGAAACTTAAAATCAAGTAGAAAGTGTGATTTATCCTATAAAAAGTTGATCTTTGATACATGCAATTACAACTAACCTCAATCTTTTGTTGCAAATCATTGATGGCCACAGCCCAATGCTTTTTGTCACGCTCATACCTGCTAGAGATATTCCTCAAATCCTCAGCTTGTTTCTCCATGGCTTGATCTGATCAAGGAAAGAAAAAAAAGAACAACACCTAGAGATGTTTAGCATTTGAAAAGAGCACATATTAAAGATCAACCTCTAGTCAAGCTATGACCAATCACAGTCCTCAACATGATTCTCTTTGCCCATTTGTCACCAAAATAATAACAATAGTAATGAGAATAATCTTTTTAGAGTTTTGTCCACAATAAGCAATTGACATTTTTCTGTGGCGTTGGAAAAAAATTCGTAATATAAATACAAATCATGCATGAGATCAAATCAAGCACAGAAGGTTATTAAAGATAGCTAGGGGACAAAGTAGTTACCCATAGATATGTATTAAAAAAAAAAATTATCGTACAAATTAGATGCCTATTGGCATGTGTGAAAAAATAAATAAATAAATAAATTCTTGTCTCAATGTTATTTTAGGCATGAGATGTAGACTAATCAGAGATAAGTTTTTAAACATGTCAACAAACTCCATTTTCAGTCTTTTTGAAGAGAGTAAAACGATGGACTCTAGATCAAAATGAGAACATCTTAAAAATCTTACCTTGAGAGAGTGTCTTAAATGTCATGTTGTCAAGTTCCATCCTGACCTTGTCTAGCTGTTCATTTGCTGTAGTCAACGACATCCATGCCTCGTAGCACTCTTTTGCTTTAAGCTGGCACTGTGTGGTGAGCTCCTGTATCTTCTTCTCATATTTGGCTGTACACTTTGTTTGCAAAAGCTTCATCTGAATATCATAAGTTCGAGATATCAGATAAGAAACTATCGACGGTTTTAAGCTGTAAACTCTTCATGTTAATTACATCTAACCTGAGCTGAAGGAACTACTATCTCAGCGGTACAGTTGTCGCATTTAAGAAGTTCATCATTCAGTTGCGGAACTGTTATCAAATTGCAACATAGTTAATAAAATAATCATCCTTGGAATAAGATAAAGATTCTCAGTTTCATAAAATACAATCAAAATGATCGAAAATAGACCCACGAAAATACCCGATGTATTTGGTGCTCGCCTTATACCAATTCCACTAATTGCCGGGCTTCCAACAACCCCTTCAAATCTCATCACAAGCACTCGGTCCTCTTTTACAGAGACCCTCAAGTCAACAAGTTGGACTGGCTTATTGGCTCCAACGACAGAGAAAATATCAAAATCGGATAGAACCTGTGACATTCACCAAGAAGAAATTCAATTCTACATTTCCCTTAAAAAGAAGATAAGTAGAAACATTTTATGCTTTCTGATTATTAACTCGCCTTTTCGTCCTGGATAAACACATTGAACACCCTCATCCCTTTTGGTCCATTAGTGTTTATGATCTCACTGAAATGAAGATCAACATAGTAGTCTCCAGGTGAAAGGTCAGTGAACCGATAACAGAAATTTCCCAACCGCGCAGACTGATAAATGGACGGGAAATCTTCAGCACCGGTTATTTGCTCGTTGGTTCTGAAAATGTTCCCTCCTTCATAACAAGTGTCTTTCAGAAATTTTATAGTGGAATCAGCTTCATCCACAGCCTCCCCTCCAGCATTGACAAGCATCACATATTCATCTACTTTGAAAGACGCCGAAATTAAGTTAAAACTTCACTCATGAAATTAAATTGATGAGTTTCACTGTTTCATCCACAAATCAACATTATGAAACTCTAGGATTCTGTTACAAACTTGTTAAACGGAAAAACTTATCTCTGCCCACCACCCAAAAAATCGAAAAATGTAAACTTTAATCATTAAACAATAGGTAATTACAAAATGAAAAATGAAATAATTAGCCCGGTTCTTGCTTCTGACTAATCTAGATTTTACGGTTTTACTGATTTTACAAAATATGAAACCCCAAAGGAAAAAGTCACCAAATCTGGAAAGAAAAAAAAAAAAAAAAAAACCCCACCAGGTTTCTTTTCCTTTCTCGTGTTTTCCTGGAGTACAAACAGAAAATGATCCACAGCGAGAAAAAGAAAGCAAAGTGCATCGGAAACACTAACCTGCGGAATCCGATCTCGTTAACCCGGTGGGAATTAGCCTCGACCTCGAGTCGCATAGCATCGAATCCGCCATAGACACGGTAGCCTCTTCCATGGCGAAGTCTTTTGGTTCTTGGATCGGCGGATCAGTTTTAACGGTCTCCATAACCCAAGAAACGGAGGAAATTGAAGTTAGGGTTTTAGGATCTTGGTAAGAACGGCTCAATTGCGCGTCTTCCATGAAAATTGCGAGTTTCAGATTGTTTGCGAACTGGGAAATCTCTGCGAGAAAAATTAGCAAGAAAGATGTTAATCGGAGCGAGAAATTGGGGTGGGTTTGGTTTGAAAATGGAAGAAGAAGAAAAGAGCGTGTTTTTGGTTGGCAAACCTTGTACTGTCTCTGTTTGGTCGGAGTTTATTCCAATTTGAATTTAGAGAGCCGTTGGTGGTAAAAGCGAATATGACCGTTATTTTTGAAATGCGTTACTTTCCTTTTCACCCAAACGTTTCCTTAAAATAACCTTTTTACCAAAGTGGCACCCGTATTTCCTTTATTTTTTTTATTATTATTATTTTTTAAATACTAGTGACAAAAAAAATAATAATAATAATCCATGCATTTGGAGGGGCCATTTGTTTCCGTTTGTAGTTTAAAAAATATTTAAATGATTATATAGACTATAGAATCCCTATGCATTGTGCCGGATCTAAATAAATAAATAAAATTTTTATAGGGTCCATTTGGACAATAATTTTAGTTGGAGTTTTTCAAAAGTTTTTTTTTTTGTTTTCGTTTGGTTCTTAGGTTTAAATCTAAGTTTTTCATATTAATTTTTCTAAAAAATCATCAAAAAAATAACTAGTTTTTTAAAAATCAAACAACTTCAACCTAAAAATTTCATTTCAAACACATACATCAAACGTAAGATAATCAATTTCACTATTTATATTTTCAAATCTCTCGTATTTTTTTTTATAAAAAAACTCAAATTTTAAAATATCATAACGTTCTTATTTCAAGTTAAAATAAAATTATTTTTTAAAAAATTGGATAAAATGAGACGATGAATGAAACAAGATTTATATATATATATATATATATTTTGGCAAACATATTTGAAGTTTTTACTTCTTTTAACTTCAAAAGTTCATTTCAATCAAACACATTTTTAAAACTCCAATTTATTTCCAATCAAAACATTTCTAAAACTCCAACTCCAATTGTCACCCTAATTCCTTTCAACAAAGAAAATTGTCACCACAATCGACCCATAATAAATTATATTTTATGAAACTAAATAAATAATAACATAGTTTTATAATATTTAAAGCTAATAGTTGTAAATAGTAAATTTACTACATAAATAATCTTTTTTTCCCTAAAAAAAGGATAAATAATTTATTTTATTTACTTTTAATAAATTTTATGTTAGGTAGTAAATTTACTTATTGTTGATATTTACTTTAAATATTTTTAAAACATGCTATTTATTTTAATTATTTATAATAAACATAATATTTACTTCTTTTTCAAAAAAAAAAAAATTACATTTTGTAGTTTCTTTCTCCCAATAGGAGTTTTTAGCCATTGTCAAAAAATTGTTTCTAACTTTTAACTAAAAATTAAAGTTTCACTTTTACGCCCACTCCCTCTTAAAGGTGAATCTTTTTATAACCATGGATAAGTTTAAAGTCAATAACTCTTTAAAACAAATGATAAGATTTTTAAAAGTTAAAAAGAAAAGTAGAAAAAGAAATTGGGAGAAATAAGAATCAAATGTTTATGGTAAACATAAAAAAAAACTTATAAGTATTTTGTGTGGGACATGAAAAAAAATTTTCTTGAGTGGAGGCAAACTACAAACTTTTTGAGAAATAAGTGGCTCCATTTAGAATTCGAAAAATTTGAGGGGGCACGTACCCCCATTCCTCATATGCATCCATGACTAGTTAAGGATGATTCCATAAGTCATTAAGATTAGCCCAATTGGTGAAGGAATGGAGTTTTTGGGTCCACAAGAATTAATCTTTTTAATTGCAATAATTTTCATATTGTAATTTTTTTTATCTTGCATTTTGTCACTTTAAATTGTTTTTTTTTTTAACCAAATACTCAATTTCAAAACTCAAGTTATCTCCAATTCAGTGGTTGTAGGCATAGCCTAGCCGTAATACTACACTTAACTCCACCTAAAGATAAATAATTATAACCCCTTCCTAAGTTTAAAAAAAAAAAAAAAAAAGTAATCTCCACTCCAAAACTTTGTCTATTAAACCTCCTTTGAATGGGCCCTTTAAATAAATGTAAGAAAAATATCCCCGTTTCTTTTTGGACTTAGGCTCTGTTTGGTGAAACGGTTTGAGTTGAAATTTTTAAGTTTGAGTTAGTTGACTTGTTAAAAACTAGTTATAATTTTTGTTGACTTTTAAGAAAAAGATAAAAACTGAGATAAAAAAGTACAGTTAAGTTTGAGTTAAACTAACTCACCAAACAAGGCATTGGATCTAATCAAAAGGAATGTATTACAAGGAAGAAGAAGAAGAAGAAGAAGAAGAAGAAGAAAAAAAAAAAAAAAAAAAAAAACCCTACTAGCCATGTCCGAAAATGCAGGAAGGTGAACCCATGGTGGAAAAGGTTGGATTGGGCGGGGAAGGTGGCGGTTGGATCTCTTTTGTATTTATGCTTTATAATATCACAACTTTTTCGTTTTAAATCTGATTGAGACGATTGTTTATTTTATGTGTTAACAACATGAGGAATAAAATCCAATTCATATACGCAATTAAAATTTGTCATTAAAACTTAGGTTTTATAAGATTTGTTAAAGCTATTTTAATATCTATTCAAACACGCATTCAAATGCCCCGTTCAAATGTTTTCGGTCAGATTACGAGTATCCAAATATCATTTCAAATAACAATTTAATTATTCTTGTTTAAGGATTCCGTTTGGTGATCCAATTATAGTTTGAGTTTTTGAGAGGGGGGGAGGGGGGGGGTTCCCTCTCTCTCTCTTCAAAAGTAACTCAATTTCAAATCTACATCTTTAACTCTTTCTCTTTCATTTTTTATTTATTTAAAAACCTCAAATTTAAAAAGTTCATAACTTTTTCATTTTAGGTTGAAATAAATATTTTTTTAAATTACATAGAATGACAGAAATAACCAAATATGACCCATATTGCTGTTATTTTCCAAACATATTTTAAGTTTTGAAACTATTTAATAAGTATCACAAAAAAACTCCAAAACTCACATTTCAAGTTTGGAACACACATTTCTAAAACATTCATTCATTTCCAGTAAAAAACTCCAACAACAATTAGTGTTCCAAACACCCCCATAAATATTTCCATTTAAATGTTTTCACCTAAAATATTAGCATTCAAATGTCTCCCCAATTGATAGTTCGTTTTGTTTGTTTTTTTTTTTTTTCACAAAAAGTTTCACGAATTTCTCCTAAATTATGTCATTAGTATCAAAAAGCTCCTAAATAATAAATTGTACCTGTTGTACTCTTAAACTACAATCTTTGTGCTAGAATGCCCCATCCTCTAATTCTGCTAATATTTTATTAAAATGACTCATGATTTTTATGTGTCAAGGTATTTGTACTTTTAAGGCTTCTTTCTAACTGTATAGTTTTTGGGTGCCATTTTTTTAGTAGAACGTTTTTTGATGCAATTATCTCATATATAATCTCTATTAAAGTTTCTTAGATGAAAGAAATCCAGAAGAGAAGAAGATGCTCATTATTTTATTTCTAATGAAAAAATTGCAAGAGTGTAACTAAAAAAAAAATCCAACAAAGTTTATATATGTGATAATGGTGACCAATATAAAGTTTTTTTTTTTTTTTTTTTTTGGAGAAAACTTAAAAATAACTTGACAACACTTGAATTAAAATGAGTAAAATAAAGTAAAGTATCAAACAAATACAAATCATTTTGTCATTAAAAAAATAATTTTGTTAACGATTCTCACCAAGTTAGTAATAATTTGATAATTATATAATCTTAGGTAAATAAAGTTATAGATATATTTTAACATAAATATTATAGATTAAGGGTGTTTTGATGCAATTATAAAGATGGGGGCATTTTGACAAATTATTAGGAGAAATGTTAATTGAAACAAACGATGAGACATTTTAACTAAAATACATTAATTTAAAGGTACAATATGTATAATTTAGGCCTTGTTTGGTTGCAAGTTTGATTTAAAATAAATTATACTTTTTCATCATGATTTTTGTCTTTTTCTGAAAAGTTTTTTTTTTTTTTTGAAATTTTTTTTTGTCTTTTCTGAAAAATTACTATTGAAACTTAAAAATCTTAAACTAAACTCATTCACCAAACACCCCCTTATAATTTAGGGCATGTTTTAACACTTACGACATAATTTAAGAGAAATTCAAGTCCTATTTGGATCATATATTCATTTTCGAAATGATTTTTTTTTTTGAAATGAGAAAGTCATTTCGTTTTGAGAATGAAATGATATTTGGATGTGTAAAAAAGTTTTCTTTCTTCAAAACAAAAAGAGTCAAAAATTTATTTGGATAGTTGTAGAATGAGAGTAAATGGTGTTGGAAATAGTACTTTGGAGAATAATTCAAAAAGACTCTAAAAGGATTACATAATGATTTTGTACAAAATATGTTTGAGAATGAGATTTTCATCTCAAAGAAAAATTCTAGGGAAACCAACTAAAAAAAAGTTTGAGAATGATATGTTCACCTCAAAGAAAAATATTAGGTAAATCAACTATAATCCTGACTTTTAAGTACTAACCTATATATATATCATTCAACAAAAAAAAACCTGTAGTGTATAAACTATCATTTTATTATTATTACGTGCTTAAAATATTAATACATCAATTGATTTTATCTATCATTAAAAATACAAAATGTGAATTGAGACTCAAAAGAGTTGAGATTACAACTGCTGCCCCTAGCATTACTGTGTTTCAAAATAATGAGAAACATGATAGAAAAAACTGGAAAAAAAAAAAAAAAAAAAAAAACTCTTTTATTATTTTTCTACTAATTGAAAATGCGCATAGGAAACAAAAAAGGTTCGTCTCCTCAAGATTTGAACAGTAGAAATCCACGCGCTACCAAAACGCGTGATGCGGAATCGTCCCTGAAAGGCTCCGTGTACGGCCTTGGGAGGGCGTTCCAGTCAATCAAAATACTTCTTTGTGGGCGTCCCGACCCTCTGCCCCAAAAAAAAAAAAAAAAAAAAAAAAAACCTTCAAAAAAATTTTCCCTCACTTTCTTGCTTTCTTTTCTTTCTCTGAGATCAAACTTTAAAGGCAACTGTTTTATCTTAATCTGGATTTTCTCCATAGGTAAACGATTTATTATCCAATTAATAGTATTTCCTGTTTACTTGAATCACTTTCTCTCATTAGGCTCTTGATTTGTTTAGTTCGTTGTCCATGTTCAAAAAAAAAAAAAAAAAAAAAATCAGTTTTCTGTTTAATGAAATTGAATTATTGGCGTTAATTTTGATTTGGATCGTTTTTTGTATGCGTGTATTTTTAGCATTAACAAATGAAAGAAAACTGTTCTTTTTTTATTTTTTTTGGCAACGCTCTAGTGGGGTTTCTTCTCATTTTTTTTTTTTTATAATAAATTTCTTCTCATTTCTTTGAACTTTGTTGTTGTTGTTCTTTTTTAATTTTTTTAATAAATATTTTTATTTTGGGTTGTATTGTTATGTCCTATGGGCAAGTGTGTTCCCTTGTAATGGGAACTTAGAACATTCTTTTTTGAGAAAAAAACGAACATTCTTTGGTGGGTGGTTTTGTTTTGTTTTATTTTTTATTTTTAAATAAATGTGTCTTCTGACTTTTTAAGTGTGTTTTGTTGTATGACATTCTGGGGTTGTCATGTTTGTTATGTGCCAAATGACATGGATGAAAAGCTGAACACTTGTCCAATTTAGTTTCAGATAGAGAAGTTCCATTAGAAACCGTTTTGGTCACATTCACTCATTGTTGTACTTTGTTTGTTTATTTGTCTCTGTTTATTTATTTTTTTCCCGTTATTTCACAATGTAGTTAGTTTAACATCTATTGTTTGTATGTCATAGGTTTTCCTTTTCGGTCTCTATCATCAGTAATGGAAACTCAAAGTCAAGAAGAGGTTACAGGGCAGAACAAGATGCTTCCTCCTGAAGCTGGAACATTTCACGATCGCGAAGACCTTATCAAGTATGTCCGCGATTTTGGCGCTACTCAAGGATATGTGGTGACTATAAAGAAGTCTAGGAAAGATAGAAGAGTCATTCTGGGTTGCGATAGAGGAGGTGTTTACCGAAATAGGCGTAAAATCGATGAAAGTAAACGCAAAAGGAAAGCAAATTCACGCCTTATAAATTGTCCTTTTGAAGCCATAGGTAAAAAGGAAGATGACTTATGGGTGCTTACTATAAAGAATGGGAACCACAATCATGAACCTCTGAAGGACATGTCGGAGCATCCTTATAGTCGTCGTTTTACAGAAGAAGAGGTGAGGCAAATTAAATCAATGACTGAAGCCGGTGTAAAGCCCCGTCAAGTACTTAAGACTCTCAAGCAAACTAATCCAGAATTGCAGTCGACACCAAGGCATTTGTACAATCTTAAAGCTAAGATCCGTCAAGGAACTCTGTCAGGTACCGCCTCTTTCGGAGTTTTTCTTTTTAGAAGAGGCCATGGTTAAGATCGCTTGAATGGCAGAATCTGGATCATATAGCAATTTTATGCATATTTAATAATATGGAGATTGATACTGGAAGCTTGCCTGTCGATAGCTGTAGTTTCCATATTTTTGAAATACCATTATAGGTCGTACAAATGGGTAATTTTTAATGGTTGGCCGATGTTTATCTGCTCTCATAACAATTGCAGACTAAATCTGAATCATAGCTTAATAGGTGTTTGCTATTAGCATTAGTGATTGTGCAGATTTTTTTTTTTTTTTTTTTTTTGTCGGTGAGAATAGAATTTTAGTATTAACGTATGATTGTTGAGTATGACACATACTTTTTGTACTTTGTAAAAAATAGCTTTTCTTTAGGTTTAGTTTGTAGACGAGAAAGTGGGCTTTTACTTAATCCAAATTGTATTACTTGATTAGGAAGATTGAGAAAATAACTGAGAGCACTTCTAGTTTTAGTATCTTACAGAATAAGATAAAGAATCTGCAGTCACTAGTTATTTGTAACTGAGGGGTATTCTTGCAGAGAAAAGTTTCAACTCATGGAGACCTAATAGATTTGTTCCTGTGAGTACAAGTATATCTACGACCGGGGGAACAGAGAAGCAAAATAACCAGCTGGTAAGATGCCGTGTCTAAAGCGAGTGGATTCATTTGCTTTCTGGTCCATTTCTTTGTTTTTATTTTTGAGCGAGTTGGGATTACAACTTATCTTAGATTCCAATATAGTTGAAGGTTCCTAATTTTATTGGAGGAAGATTTGTGGATTCACAAGGAGATTCCGTCGTCGATGTTGTAAATCCTGTAAGCTTAAAATTTGCTTTAAGCCTTTTTTAGTCTTCTTCTATGTATAGTTCTTCATATTGGTCGTTTTTTAATTATGTATACATTTTTCTTATCAGGCAACACAAGAGGTTGTTTCTCAAGTTCCCATAAGTACCTATGAAGAGTTCAAAGCTGCAGTTAGTTCAGCCAAGCAAGCGTTTCCTTCGTGGAAAAACACATCTATTGCGACTCGTAAAAGTGTCATGTTCAAGCTCCAGGAACTTATCCGCAGAGACATTGTTAGCATACATCTTGGTTCCTTTTCATTAATGATTTAGTTTAGTGATATTAATGGGTGACCTTGACTAACAATAACACTCTATTCAGGATAAGCTTGCCATGAACATAACAACGGAAGAGGGTAAGACATTAAAAGGTGCCCAAAGTGATGTGCTTCGTGGTCTAGGTTAGTATTTTTATATGCATCTTGTTGCTTTTTCTTTCAGAATTACGGCCCCTTGCTGTGTTGAAATTGGCTCATTGCTTTTCTTTTGCTTGTAGAGGTGGTTGAACATGCTTGTGGGATGGCAACTCTACAACCAGGCGAGTTTATTCCTAACGCATTTAATGGAATCGACACATATTCCATTAGAGAACCACTTGGTGTTTGTGCTGGAATATGCCCTGTGAACTTTCCAGCAACGACCCCTTTGTGGGTATGTCTGTCCTATCCTTATTGTTTCTTTCCTTTCCCCTTCTTTGCGGATTTTATTGAGAAATTGGCTTGTGTTTTTGTAAGTGTCATGTTCCCGCCCGCAAAGATGCAAACAACCATTTGATGGCTATTGTGAAAGCCAGGGATTGTTCCAGTTCTTCGTTTGAAGAACCACTTTGGGAAACTATCTAACTTGAGCTATTCATTTCAAAAATACATAAATATATGTGTGTGTGTGTGTGTATTACTAAGTTTGAGGAGTCCAGTTATGTTCTAAAACTGAAGAGTTGGGTTGGAGGAGTAACATTGTGAGCATGGGTTCCACATACAACCTTATTGCCTGTCCACTTTGCCCAATTTCTTATGGTTCCTCCGGAACAGGGAGGTCCAGAATCTCCTTGGGATTTCTAAGAGTTCTCAGTTACATAATGTGGGGAAAAGTGAAAGAATGTGGTCACAAATTTTTCTGCTAATATGTATTTACATGACTTTGCAGATGTTCCCAATTGCAATTGCATGTGGGAATACTTTTGTCCTTAAGCCTTGTGAAAAGTATCCAGGTAACTCTTTTTGGCATCATTTTATTATGACCTTATCTAATTTATTTCGTTCTTGTACGAAAATTTTAGGAGATACTACCTTGCATGGATTAAGTTGATTCATATTTCACATAATCCTTGTGACTGGGAGTCTAGGACATGTATTCAAGTGAGAAGGTAGTTGATCAATCAATATATGGAACTAAATAATTGAATAACGGCAGTTATATTCAAGTTGCCTCACCATAAGGTCCAATGTCCCATGTTGAAAGTGCTAAGAACAAATTTTTGTATTTATGTGACTACATATTTGTGAGGTACGCAGTCGATGGAATTTAGGTAATTAAGCCTAGGTACGCAGTCGATGGAATTTAGGTAATTAAGCCTATGTTTGGCATCCATGTTTAACTCTAACTAAACTGTATTTTTTCATCTCCATTTTTGTCTTTTTCTGAAAAGTCAACAAATTTTATAACTGATTTTTGAAAAGTCAACCAACTCAAACTTAAAAATTTCATCTCATCTCAAACTCAACCCAAACACCAAACGAACCATAAGTTTTACCCGTCCATTGGTTTTAGGTTGTAAGAAATTTGAGTTGCGGGTTGATCCAAGTTTCAATATTGCCTAATAGAAAGGGGGAGAAATATGCAACCTTAGTTTAACACTATCAGATTTAGAGCTTGTTTGTTTCAAGGGTTTGAACCCTGGTAGTGTTCTCTCGCAAAAAATAAAAATAAAAAAATAAAATAAAATAAAACTGAATTTGAACCAAAAAAGTTGGTCCAGACCCTTGAAACAAACAAGGGCATTTTTATTAATTTGATCCAAATGACATATGGATACCTTCTTTGCAACAAAAGTCGTAATTACTAGGAAACCAAGTAGGTGATAGGTGATTCATAGAGTCCTTTTTTTTTTCAGTGGAAAAGGATTCAAAACGATTCAGACAGTTGCATCACTGATGTATTTACTTTTTTTTTTTTTTTTGGTGTATTTTGTTAAATTGCAGTTTCTTGTTATTTTTTCCAACATTACATGTTAAACTGGCTATATCGTCCTCGTTTCAGGGGCTTCATTGATGCTAGCAGCACTAGCAGCGGAGGCTGGTTTTCCTGATGGTGTCTTTAATATTGTTCATGGTGCCCATGTAAGGTCCCTTTCCCCCCTTTTCTTTTCCCGTAATCTATTTGTTCTTTAACCTTTTCAATCTATTTGTTAATTGCTAAGGATTGAATAAATTTTCTATTTTCACATCCTGTCAGAGAATAGCGACATATTTTTCTTTCTCTTACCTCATGCTATGTTGGATGTTGAGGAGGGAATCCTAAATACTACCGTCATCTTTTCATATTATTTTAAATCCACCCTTTAGAATTTTTTTTTTTTTTTTCCCTTTCCCGGATGGTTTATCTTACAACAATTTTTGAAGTGTAGTTGTCTAATTGTGTCTGGTACAATACTGTGTAACTCTATATCTGATATTTTGTTTCTCTGTTTTTTCCTGAAAAATGATGTGAGCCAGATATTAACTCATACAGCTTCATGAAAGTATATGTCTAACACTTTGTTTCTCTATATTTCTTTTCTTGGAAAAATGATGTGAACAGGATATTGTTAACTATATCTGTGATGACGACGATATAAAAGCTATATCCTTCGTCGGTTCAAATGCTGTAAGCCACTTCTTGGATTTTGATGCTCCAAGTTATTACATCATATGTTGTGTTAATCCTGTAGATTTCTAAGCTCAGATCAATCACTGTAGCAACAAATCATCTTATGATTCTGTTCCGGGCTTTACTATGTTTAATAGTACGAAGATGTACTAATTATGATATTTCACTACTCTTCCAACTGCAATGATGGTGCTTGGTTTCGAAGCTAAGAATATTATATTATAAAAGTTAATTAGGCAGGAGTGTGTGCCAATTGAGTGTACGTGTGCCTCTGTGCTATATGCTGCCATTTAATTTGAACCAACTTTGTAAGCATCAGGTATTCCATTGCTCCGGTTGTATTCTTTTCTATCCTTTACCTCTTTTCATTTGTTCGCCTTCTTTCAGGCTGGAATGCAGGCATATGCTAGGGCAGCTTCTCGGGGAAAACGTGTTCAGGTGATTATCCATGCTTCTTCATGGGATCCCATCTCTTCTCTCTCTCTCTCTCTCTCTCTAATGGGAAATCTGTTATTCTAAACCAAAGTTTGAAATAACTGATTACTGTGTTGACTCCTTAGTCCAATATAGGAGGGAAGAATCAAGCAATCATAATGCCTGATGCTAATGTGAATGCTACTTTGAATGCTCTTGTCGCTGCGGGGTTTGGTTCTGCAGGCATTGCTCTTGATACTGCAATTTTTGTCGGGGGTTCAATGCCATGGTATGTGTTTGCATAAACCTTTCTTTTCTTTCTTTCTTTCTTTTTTTTTTTTTTTTTTTTGACGTGTTTTTTTGGGTGCGTGCATGCATGCAAATTTAGTCCTTTCCCCTTCTCCCGATTATGGCTTTCCTGTGTTCATTTTAAAACATTTTAAACAGATGTTTACTCTGTACATTATTGTGGTATCTTCAATAGCATACCAAGGGAGAAAGGCAATCTGTAAAATTGTTTTTAAGAAGATCTTTCTAATTCGTATGGACACGAAATGACTGCAAAAATGGGATGTTATTGCATATTTTATGTACTATTGGAGTGTTACCCGAGTTCTTGTAATCCGTCAAATCAGAATCCTGTTCAGATTGGTGTACTATATTTCTTTTCGTAGCATGAAATTTCTTTTCGTCGTCAGTTTCAGTCTATCTATTTTGTATCTTCGTGGATTGTCATAAATGACAGTCACATTTAGCATAAAATTTTGCCAACTCGTGTGCTCTTTCCAATTCTTTCTGTCTGACTTGTGTTTGTTTTTTTGGCTGTCTTCAACTATGTTAACCTGTATAAAAGGCAATACTTCTACTTTTCAATTTTTGATATTTTTAGACTTAATTTTACCATTGAATAGTTATTCATTTTGTAATCTGAAAGTGAGTTGATCAGGATAAGATGTTTTAATAATGTTGGCCGTTTATTCATATTGCTAGGGAGGGACAACTTGTCGAGCACGTGAAATCCCTAAATGTAAATGTAGGAACTGATCCCAATGCTGACCTTGGTCCAGTAACTACTAAGGAGGTGGGTACACGCCTCCCCAAATTTGACTAGTTATCTGCTCTTTTAAATAAGGGATCTAATTGAAGTCTAGTTTCTGTTTATCGTAAATTGATATTTTTCGGGGTATTAATGCTGATATCCTGCTTAAATGAAAAAGATAATAATAACATTTTATTATGCTTTTATTTTCATGGCATATGCAGGCAAAAGATTGCATTTGCAGCTTCGTCCACAACAGTCTTGAGAGTGGTGCTAGACTTCTTCTTGACGGGAGAAAAGTTATGGTAATCATTAATACTCATTCTATTTTTGTAATTCGAGTTATGTTGATTAAACTCTGCATCAGAAAGTTACCTTATTCTGTGCACCCTTGAAAAATTACTCAAGTATATTGCAAAACCTCTCGAAGTGGTGCTTCACGAAATTTTCTTATTAACAATTAGAGTCACCTAATTATCGGCAACCTCTGCTGATTCTCACACAAGCCCTTGGAAAGATGGAGTTTTCAGTTTAGAAGTATGGAACACTAAGGGCCAACTAACCAAGTAGCAAACATGCGCCATTTATGGTATTAGTCTTGAATGCTAAAATGTTGAAATTTACTATAAAAATTTAGGCTAGCACAATCATGGTGTAAGGAAAAAAGGTGCCCTTGGGTTTTTCCTTTGCCGTGGTTGGTTGGAGACCGAGAAATAGTTTCCTTCTTGAAAAGGGTAGTTACTGTCATCCAGTGGCCCTCAAGTGGTGCAGCTATTTCTCTTATGAGAAAAGCCTTATGATTGACAGAGCACACTACGATATTGTTTTTCTTTTTGCCTTTCTTTTTGGAATTTTTATTCCGTAATCCATTGCGAACAACAAAGATTATCTTTTTAAATCCTCTTTAATGCTTTCGACTGGTAGACCTTAGAATCCTCTTTGGTTTGACTTGGTTGTATTGCATTTGCACCATGAAACTGTGATTGTAAAGATTACTCTCTTGTCATATTGCTATGGCTGCAATGACTTTCTCTGCTGGCCTTTCTTGTCTTGTTTGTACTTTCACCATTGCATGTCTCTTTTACTGTGTTTTGAAGTGAGTTTTATTTATTTATTATTGATACCGTTCTTTTGATATGCATCATTGGAAGGGGTTTTCCTAAATTTGGAGTTTTGTATATTTCTGTTGCTTTGTAACTTTTTTTTTTTTTTTTGGCAGGTTCCAGGATACGAGGATGGGAATTTTGTTGGTCCTACCATCTTGTGTGATGTCACAACCAACATGGATTGCTATACGGTACTTTTTGTGACATTTCCCGTACCTTTAAATTTTCATGATGAATGGACTTGGTTAATTAATTATGATTCTCAGTGGAGGAAGAATTGAACCAAAGATATTGGAGTGTTGTTGACGGCACTGTATCTTGTGTTGAGCAGGAAGAGAATTTGGGACCTCTTCTTCTTTGTATGCAGGTATTGCTGTCCTCTCTATCTCTCTCTCTCTCTCATTCTTCAATAACGGTGCAAGTTAGAAGTTGATGATATAACTCTTTTTTGTCGTGCAACAAGCAGGCTGACAGCCTAGAAGAGGCCATCATGATTGTTAACAGAAACAGGTATAGTTTCACTATCTCTTCCAGTGTGGCCTTTGATTGATTGTTTTCTTTGACATCTCCCATTCTTAAATTTGATCGGGACCTTGTAATTTATCACTTTATTTTTCTCACCTCCTTTTCTTCCCAAAAATATTGCTACGAGTGTCAAAACTATAAATTATATGTAAATAGAATTTTTATTAAGTTGAAATAAGACACTTATATTTTGGTTGTTATATCTTTACACCGATATTTTATGTGTTCATTGTTGCTTTGAAAAGGAAATTTACCAAATGCCAAACTACTTCAGGTTAGAATTTCTTTTGACTAATAACACAATTGACAAGTATTTTAACAGCCCACCAATGCCAAATTGGCCCTAACTATTTTATGATGTAAATGATGGTATAAGATAAGTCGTAATTTGAGTACAGACTACGACTACTAAAAAAAGGTAAATACGTTTTTTTCGAAAGAATGTCAATATGAAAATAATAAGACTTTTTCTCATGTGTTTTGTTGTGATACGTGTTCACTTCTGTTGACATCCTAATTCTCAATTCATTTTTGGTTATTCATGTTTCTTTTTTTATGATTTATTGTTTTCGTCTTTTGGATTTTTCACAATCACAGGTATGGGAACGGAGCTTCTATATTCACGGCATCTGGTGTTGCTGCAAGGAAGTTCCAGAACGAAGTTGAGGCTGGGCTGGTAAGGCAACTTTTTTCTTCTGGCATTTTGATGCTAAGATTTTGATGAGTCAAGAATTGGCCTATTAACTGCTCACTAAACGCCCATCTACTTTATTGGTCGATTTTATCTGCCAATAATGAGCCATGCACCTTTCTATGCATCTGCTTCGGATGACTACTTGTAGCAAACTTGATTCTATGAGTTGAGTTGCTTACATAATACCCTGTTTTGATGAACTATTATAATAGCTATTATTGAACTCAAATGCAACAAGCATTTGGGTTGGCCAACTATTGTAGTGAATACATTTTGATTTTTTTTTTTTTGAAATGACATTTTAATGTTTCGCTATTTCACAACAATTCAACTTAAATCCAAATCCAAATCCAAATTTTCATTTTCTAGAAATTTGTACCACACTCATTTTTTTTACTGTTGCACTATTCAAATGCTACCCTAGACATAAACTATCCAAACACGTTTAATTTGAATACACAATTCAATTCTACATTTGAATGCAAACATTCAGTTTGAATAAACATTCAAAAGCATTCTATGACCCAAATGCTGCACGAAGTCCTAAATCATGTTGGTATGCTCTGTTTGAAGTTTTTATTTATTTATAACCTTGAATTTAGTTTGCCTTCATCTGGTTGGTTACTATGATGTTACCTAATTCTAAATTTTAATTTACATGCCATTTGCTTGTATGGATTTAATGTCGCAGGTTGGGATCAACGTCTCTGTTCCAGTTCCGTTGCCATTTTCATCGTTCAATGGCTCGAAGGCATCTTTTGCTGGTAATCTAAAATTTGACGCTCAAAATTTGATGTCCGTGTCATGACCAAACCATTTTCTTGCTCTAACATAACTAATACTTGTTGCAGGCAAGTCGGGCGTTGAGTTTTACACCCAGATCAAAATGGTTGCTCAACAGTGGAAGGATTTATCAAGCCTAGCAATGCCGCTACCTGTGCCTCTGACATCTGAGAAAGACATGACAAGAGGAGCGGTTACTTCAGCATTGCTTTCTTCATCAGATAGAGACTCACCGAGCCAAAGACTGTCACCAGCTATGCTTCCAACATCCGAGACTGATTCTCCGAGCCATAGCGTTCCTCTGCCTGTCCCTCCAGCATCTGAGGCAGATTTATTGAACCCAAGAGCGTCATCAGTGTCGTCAACAGCTGATAGGGATTTACCAAGCCGGGGTGTGTACTTGCCACCAACTTCAGAGAGGGATTTGTCCAATGGAGAAATGTCGCTAGCTCTACCTGCAGCATCAGAGAGAGATTTGTCAAGCCAAGGAGCGTCAATATCCTCGACTCAAATATCAGAGAGGATGTATATGCCACAAGCATCTAGGTGGAATGAAACTACGCAACAAACATCCCAAAGGAGCGAATCTTTTCCACCTATTTTAGAAAGAAGCCGCACACCGACATCTCAGGGGAACGAAAATCCAACACTGGCTTCTCAAAGGACCGACATCAATATGGCCCTAACTTCTGATAGGGTATATATGTCTGCCTCTCATGACAATATGGGTTCAATGTCGCTTGGGAATGACGGTTTGGCTGGGACATCTCATCGAGTAGATGCTTCTGTGCATCCGACTTCCGAGAGGGTATATATGCTTGCAACATCCCATCTGAGTGACAGTATGAATCAAACATTTCAAAGGTCTGACAGCCTGTTCACAACATCCGAGAGGCTATACATGCCATCCACGTCTCACCGTAGTGACCATATCGGCTCAAGCTCTCAAAGGAGTGATATTGCTCTGCATTCAGCTTCGGACAGGATATACATGTCTGCAGCTGCATCTCAGAGGAATGACAACTTGGGGGCAGCTGGCTCTCAACAATCCGATCCCATGCCTTCAACTTCTGAGAGAATCTACATGTCTCCGATGGTTCAGAGGAATGCCGCTATGACGCCAACATCCGAGAGACTATATGTTCATGGCACATCTCAGAGACTATATCCTCAAAACACAATAATATCGATGGAGGAATTTCCCAGCCAAGGATCATCACTGGCCCTGCCAACATCACAGAGGATATAAGACCAAACCCTCTCCCCTCTATAGCTTCAGGACTTTGGAACCGGGAATACGAACCGTTCTTGATGGCAAATAAGTTTCTCGTTTCCTCTGAATAATCTTTGATGCTTCTAGAAAACTCTCCAGCGGTCTCCCTCACAAATCAGGCACCTGAAGAAGCGGGTGCGCGGGAGACGGAAAAGGGAAAGGGAAAGTCTTTCTCTTTGTTCCCCATTTGATTCACAACAAGATGCAAAGAAGAAAGGCAGAGAGATAATTTGGTTTGCAAATCCTTGAAGCAGCCACGCCTCTCTCAATAAAGAAGTGGGCCAAAAGAAGCACTGGAAGTTTTATGGCATTGAATGAAAATGTGGGAGTGCAACAATTTTGAAGCACATCCAAGGGTCCAAGATTTTAGTATTAGTTTAAGCACAGATGTTAGGTAGTTTGACCTGCTGGTAGATACATGAATCTTAACATAGGATGAGACTCGTTTTGTTTTTGTTTTTTGTTTTTTATCTTCATTTTTTTGGCCCCAAACAGAAGGCAATTAGTAAAATAATCGTCTTAATCGGATTCAAAATGAAAAGTTATGACATATTAAAGCAAAAATCGTTTCAATCGGATTTGAAACGAAAAAGTTGTGGTATTTTGAAGCACGTTCTCAAATATTTATTGTGCAAAAATATTCAAATGACTTATTAAAAGGTCAAATGGAAACATGTCTATTGTTTGTATGTTCGATTCCAATTTGGGTTGTCAAACACAAATTTAAGTTGCTAATTTTAATGGAATGGTTCAAATATTGCAAAATAATTTTCCCAAAAGTTACCTTTGATTCAGACCTATTTATTACGCCTTTGCTTTTCTTTTTCTTCCCTCCTATTTCCTACTTGTGCTGCTTTTCAACAATTGTATTAGCTTCAAAAAAAAAAAAAAAAAAAAAAAAAAAAAAAAAAAAAAAAAAAAAAAGGTGTTTATGTAAAAGGAATAAAGCATCCATTTCAAAAAAAAAAAAAAAATAGAATAAAGCATATTTTTTTTTGTTTTTTTTTTTTATGATTGCATATATGATTCGGGATATTTCAACTTTTCTGTGGAAAAAAAAAAAAATCGAAGAAAAACAGAAAACAAAAAGGGGGCCTCAATTAATTATCCCACGTGCTATCACAGAGTACTCTGGTATATTTGTATGTCTAATCTAATGATTTATGATGTTTGGCATGCTTAACATTTTTTTTTTACTAATTTTGAAGCTTAGTTGAATTAGTGTAATTGGTTACCCTAATCACTTTAAATAAAAACATTAATAAGCATGCTAAATTAGTTCACTGGTATTTCACAATTCACATCATCAAAGAAAGAGAGAAAAAAAAAAAAAGAATTATTGTTCCATTTTTTTTAATATTTAGAAATATTTTTTTGAGAAAAAAATATTTAGAATTTTTATGCGCTAGGGGAGGAACTGTAAGGAGCGTTTATTTGAAAGAGCAACTCGCAAGGCATTTCTAACGTACAAGTAATATATTTGTATTTTAAATACTGAAGTACAAATTCATTAATTTATTAAGACACATGGCAGGATGATAATTTTTCTCTCCTCTCTCTCTCTCTCTCTTTTTTTTTTTTTTTTTTTTTTTTTTGTGTTTAGCTGATCAAATATTTTATTATTTAAAAATAGTAAAAAGAAGAAATTTTTATTATTTCCCTTCTTATTTTGTATTATCTGTGAAAATTCTCCGATTATTGTATATATTTTTAAAGGGTAATTTTATAATGGGGTAAGTTTAAAAATTTCAACCTTTAAAACTTATTTCAACGGTTAAGATTTCGTGAGTACACAAATTTCATTATACATTCAACTATATCTGATTAGTATTACTGGAAAGAAGGGAAAAAACAAAAAAATCAAAAGCAACAAAGATAGTCGTCGGCCACCATCTAATTCCGGACAGAGGGGGTGGTCGCCTGGTACCTCTGATGCCGGAGCGTTTGTTGGAGCTGGCGGCCGTCCACCCCCAAAACCCCAGAAACCTCCCTTTTAAACTCCCATGACTGATGTTATCTAACACCCACTGCCGCTGCCATAACCGCTCTTCGTCGACTTCTCCAGCGAAAGCCCCTCCGTCTTCTGCCATTCCACTTCCAGAAGCTTCTCGCGACAAGCACTACTGCAGCTCCTCGCCCGGCTGGCTCGTTCCTTTGATGAAAGCCCTTTCGTCCTCGTCCTCAACCCCTCACTCGCGCCAAGCTCCTCTACTCTGAAATCGGCCGCAAATCCGACTTCCGTCGCGATTTCGTCCCGGCCTCCATTGCAAATTAGTCCCGGCCTCCTTTGCGAATCTGTCTTGGCCTTCGTCGCGATTCTGTCACTACCGCCATCGCGATCCCATTCGGCCTTCGACGCGATTCCGTTTTGTATCCTTGCGATTTCTGTCCCAGCCGTCAGGAAACTCACCGGCGATTTGATTGCAAGGTGGTGGTGGGGAATGGTTGCTGGTGGGCGATTTCCGTCTATATATATATATATATATATATATATTATAAATCAGTGAATCAATGATTATTTTGATTAATGTTGTTTTGAAATAAAAATAAAATTAAACTATTTATCTTTTTTTTTTTTTTTTTTTTTTTGGGGGCCATAAGAGATTTTCGAGTGCTTGAGTATACAGACAGACAGGGGGAGGGGAAAAAAAAAATTGAAAATGCAATGCATGAACACATCCTTAGCAACAACTACTAGTTATCCCCCAATACTCGGACTGAGAGCAAGAAATTCTGAGCTATCACCTCCACCGACACAAACCCATTTCCAGAGCAACTCAGCAGAAGATAAACCTGCGACTCCGAATAATATTAATTATATTCCTCTGCCTTCTCATGTGAATTCCATCACCAGCACTTCTAACCCATTTGTCAAGCACTGCCTTAAGCTCCGCCATAGCTCTTCCTATCGCCACTCTCATGGCTCAGCCCTCGTTGTTGGTTCTACCCCTCTCAGGTTTTTGTTTTCCTCTCTAATTTTTTTCCCTTTAATTTCTCTAAACGGGAAATTGGGACTAGACTTTTGATTCTCGAGAGTATTTTATAGTGCTCATTTATTATAGTATGATCTCTAACAATATCAAGTTGGCCCATAATTTCTTTGCTGGTCCGATAAGATTTGTTTAAGAGCTGATGAAAATTGTTATTGGATTAGCTTTTTTGGATTCTGGTTAAATTGTTGCTGAGGATATTGGATGCTTTTTATAAGGATTTGTAAGTGGGTTCATTAGAATTTTATGTAGTTTTCGATTTTCGGTTTATAAGAAAGAATTCAGTATGCAAGCTCCATCACCTATTTAAACATAGGCCATTTATTTAGGTTTAACAACGAAAATCCGCCATGCGTTTTATCGAAATGTTACGTTCCACCCTATGTTTACAAGAATATTATGCCTTTGTTTTACAAATTGTGTTTAGTTTTTATCCCTTCGTTTTTATAAATTATGGGATGAGTACGATATTTATGAAGACATGGGTGGAACCAAAAATTTTTGTGAAACATGTTGACTAAAATGGAGGTTTTATTATTTTCCCTTGATTTAGTTCTACTTCACGTTAGGCCCTTCACTTTAGGCCCTTATGAAATTTCAGTTGAGAAAACATGTTGACTATGGAAAACCTTTAACACTATTTGCTCGTGTACTAATAAAGCGGAATGTTGCCATTTCTTCTTCTACTTAGGCATTCTGATTGGCAGGTTTAGTATGTCGTTCTAGAAAAATTTTATTCACTCATATATTTCGAATATGCTCCATCTTTTTCTTACCCTTTTGTATCGATTTAAGTTGGAAGGGCCCTTATAGATTTCACTAGAAATTCACATGAAGTTAAACTTTTAGAGAATAGGACCTGCAACTGAAAAATGTGATCTCTGAATGATGATGTTCTGACGTTGTATATACTATTTTCAGGAGATATATAGATTTCAAGAGTCGTTGCAACAGAAACTGTTACAATGGATTGTTTACTTGTACTTAATAAAGCTGAAATACCCCAAGAGATAGATGGCTTTCCAGCTCGTGTTGTGCGTGTGAGCTCTGCTGTCATGAACAAACTTTCTGGATTGCAATCAACTGAATCTACTGAAGCACTTGGTCTCCTGAGATTTCCTACCAGTTTCTTCAATTAGTTGATCGCCAAGAATCAGCGCGTTGTGAAAGATGGTTTCTGTTGCCCATCGGATTCTAGTTCTCGATGGCATCCAGGTGATTGTCACACCATTAGTTCATCATTTTTGGTTTTGCTTTAATCTTTCTATTTCTTATGTGGAAAAACGACACCCATCTACTGTGGAGCTTTCCCTGTGTAAAAGCATTACCTAAGGCAGATAAGAACATATTTTGGGGTGTTCTGATGAAGTAAATCGCAATATGTTTGTAAAAGAGCTTGTTTGCTAGGAAAGAGAGCGGTGAGGGGGTTAATAGAAGGATTTTGGGACCCAGGTTGTTTGGTAGGAGAGAAAAGAAGCAGGAATGATTGGTTGAGGGATTTCAAATTCTTTTAAGAATCCCAATTCTAATATCTCCAAATATGATCAGATTAGAGAAGGGAGTCCATACCAAAGACCATAAGAGAAAACATCCTCCCCGTCCTTCCTATTTTCCTCGCCTATAGGTTACGTTCCTTTCTTTCCGTTCTATTTTCTCTCCCTCTTACCAAACATAGATAGGTTCTTGCATATGAAGCCAACATTGCATTGACTAATTTCGTGAATGCTATTCTTTGCATGCCACTGGTGCTGCAGTTAGTTGCCTAAAAAAAATACAAGTTTGTTTTTGTGTGCACATAGTAATTTGTAAGCACGCACGTGTAAATGTTTTTGTTTCATACGTGCCTTACCATGTTGCAGATAATGATTGGAATTGTCTTCAAGACTCTTTTTCTTTAAAATCTCTGTAGCTTCAGCTGTAAATTTCTTGAAACATGACTAAGGTTTCTTCCTATATTCGGTACTTAAATAGTGTTAGTTTGTTGATTAATTGATAGAACTCGTTTAGTGGTAAAGTAGAATTGCTTGCTTTCAGGAACTTTCTGGACGTATCAATATGATACTTATTCTTTTCGGTTGTTGACTGCAGGACCCTGGTAATCTTGGTACGCTGGTCAGCATCAGCCATGGCCTTAGATGGGTATGAAAGTTCAAAACTCAAGTTTTTTCATCAGTCCTCACTTTCAATTTACTTTTGTTTCTGATTTTCTACTCTTTTTCTCCATTGTCAAGTATGTTCTCTCCTATTTCATATTGACATTTGATCCAAAATCCCGTTTCATCTGTGCATTACGGAAATTTTTTGGAAAAGAGAGGAGAAAGGACTATTTTTTTGCTTTATTTGTTTCTCGTTGAGAAGTCTTAAGTCCAAATTTGATGTCCAACAGGGTGGCATTTTTCTACTTCCTGGCTGTTGTGATCCTTTCAACGAAAAAGCAATCCGAGCCAGCCGAGGAGCCTCTTTTCAGCTGCCTATAGTGTGTGGCAGCTGGTTCCATCTTGTAGCACTCAACAGAGAACTTAAAATGAAAATGCTGGCCGGCCATCCGGAGACTTGTAAGGAAACGAAGCCAGTCCTTCAGCTCTCTCAAGAAGTTGCAGATTCTTTTGCTCATCTTCCATTGTGCTTGGTTTTGGGTAGTGAAGGGAGTGGCCTGTCGGAGAAATCTCTTCGAGAATGCGAGCTTGTGTGCATTCCGATGGCCGGAGA
The DNA here is from genome assembly GCA_009761775.1 of Ficus carica. Taxonomy (NCBI): domain Eukaryota; kingdom Viridiplantae; phylum Streptophyta; class Magnoliopsida; order Rosales; family Moraceae; genus Ficus; species Ficus carica. The sequence goes on along the minus strand of CM019743.1, from coordinate 26,964,071 downwards.
ATTCGAGTCTCTCAATGTATCAGTTGCTGGTGGCATTTTCTTGTACATGTTGCAGCCTAGGAATTAGAAATCAGGATTCAATCTGATTCTACTTGTGAAGTTGAACTCAGTGGTCTAACATGTACAAGCACAAAACTCCGCATTGACCCGAATTTCCTAGTTGTGCCCACATGCAAGTTATTATTATTATTTTTTTGTTTTTTTGTTTTTGTTTTTTTTTTTTGGTGGTGGTGGTGAAAGAAAGCGTCTTGCTTCATATGCACATATGCAACGTGACACCAAAAGAAGTCTTTGTTTGAAAGATAGTAATTGATTCTTTCCTTGTACATTTGCATGTAAAGAATGAAAACAAAAAATGGAATTTAAATGCGACAAAGATTTTGCTCTCCTTCCTTTCTCGATGAGTATGGCCAAGAGGATAAGATGACCAATCAATTACAATTTTTTTTTTTAATTATATATGGCCAAGTGGATAAGATAATCAATTACGAATTTTTGATTAAAAAATTCTCTCCCTCACTCAGAATATAATTTTCAAATATGCACAGTGATGTTTTTTCTTCTTCTTGTATCAATGTGCGTTGTATTTGATAGCGTTTTGAAAATGATTTTGGTTTTTGGATGAGAATTTTTTTAAAATGTTGTTGAAAATTATTTTTTGAATTTTATTTGATTGTGTTTTAAGACAGATTGATTTAGGTACAAGAAAAAGATGAGTGGTTGGGTGTTTTTCCCCCTAAAAATATATGTAAGCGGTATATAACTAAAAAATAAAATGAAAATAAGAAAACAACTTTTAATTAATATATTTTTATTTTCTTCAGTTTTCAAAATATTTACAAACCAAATTTGATTAGAAAACACTTTCGTACATGCAATAGTAGGAAAAATTTATCAAAGTTTGCTCTTTTGGGTTCACTATACTTTTGTTTTTTTTTTTTTTTTTTTTTTTTTTGAAGGTGGTTCACCCATGTAGCATGTGACTCTGATTTTCTTTTATTCCTTTTTGCTACTTTTAATTATCTAACGTTATATAATTACTTAATAATTATTAACTTTTAGAATGGGTAAAAAAAATAGTTTTTCTAATAAAATAATATGTATCTTTTAAACATGTCATTTTTTATTTTACTTATTTTAATTCAAGTTTATATTAATTTAAATTTCTTAAACAAAATAATTACACAGCTTATATTTATTATTTTGTTGTCCTAATGTTATAATTTTTAGTTAATTATGATTGATAACACTATAACAAAATATGTAAATCAATCATTTTTTAATTTAAAAAATATATTTAAGAATGAGCATAAAAGTAAATTTACAATAGCTTATTTTCATTATGGGTTTAAGTAAACGCAATGAATGAGATTTGTAATGACTATGGTTTTAAATTATGTAGATTAAGTAAACAACTTATTCAAAATCCAAATTATCTCTCTGAGTCCTATCAACTATGGTTACGCATAAGTAAACTCATAATCCAAATAAAGTTTGAATTAAAGTAAGTAAAATAAAAAATAGCGTGCTAAAAAAATACATATATTTAATTAAAATAAAATAAAACTATTTTTATCCATTCTAAAAGTAATAATTATTAGATAATATAAGATAAATACGACAGTTTGACATATATATTAAAGATCAGTGGATAGTTTGACACAAATATTATATATTATAGGGTATTTTGACACAAATGCAAAGATCATGTGCATTTTTATACAAAAGCAAAGGTCAGAAGGTATTTTGATACAAAAACAAACAAAAAACAATTAACTGAAGAGGTAACTTGACACATATATTAAAGTTCAGTAGGTACAATAAGTGCTTTCATAGTTGAGGGGTATATTGACACTAGTGACATAGTTTAGAGGGAGTTTATGACATTTATTATTTATTATTTTATTTTTATAAAGAAAGTCTGCGGTAGAATCTCATCTATATATCCTATCGGTAGAGCTCACTTTTTTGACCGATCAATGAATTTTCAATGGTTAAGATGTCATTTGTGTATGAGGCTTATAATGCACCTTACCTTATAGTATTATATACTAAAAAATAATTTTAAAAAAAATTAAAAAAAAAACAATTTTCTTATCTGGCGAGCCCCCCATGTGTGAACTAGGCCCTCCTGTCGTTGGCCCCGGCCCCCTTACGCAACCCAGGCTCTTCTGTCGCTGGCCTCGCGACCCAGGCGCCCCCCGCAGGACGACGAGCTCCCCCAATGACCAAGGCGCCCCCCCTGGCCCCACTACCTAAGTTCCCGCCCCGCCCGCGACCCATGCCCTCTCTCCTGGGACGACGAGGCCCCCCCATGCCAGATCTGGCTCTCTTAACCCCTTGCCAGATCCGGCCCCTCCGCCTGGCGACGATTTCTTCGCAACACCACACTATGCTAGATCTGGCCCCCCTGACCTCTTGACGACAAACCCCCCCCCCCCTCCAAATCTAGCTCCTTCCCGCCTGGCGATGATCTCCCTACGACCCTCCCCCTCCAATCGGATCTCGACCCCGATCTTGGCTTGGCTCGCCCTCGCGACCCTTTGACGATCCCTCTCTCCCATCCGATGATGCCCCCCCTCCTGGAGACCTTCGGCGATGCCGCCCCCAGCCTGATGGACCACAAGCAAGGAGCCAAACACGCTAAAGGTTTTTTATTTATTTAATTTTTTTAATCTCTTGATATGTAATACAATTAGGTAATGTTGTATTATAATTATAGTATAAAAATAATATTTTCAATCGTTTGATAATATCTGAAAGATTTAAAAATAAACTTTACCGATATGATATATAGAATGACTGTATCACATATTTCTCCAATTTATATGTAAATGTGATCTTAAGAATTGTGAATTGACAAGCTTTTTGAATTTAATAAACGTTTTTTTTTTTTTTTTTTTTTCAACTCTTAAGAAAGAGAGAAACAAAAAGAAAAAGAAAAGTCCCTCCCTAAAGACCACTTTTTTTTTTAATTAAAAAAAAAAGATAAAAATAATTTTTCGTTCTTCATTACGGAAGTATAAAAGGAGTTTCTTTTAAGTGAATTTTCATTGCATGTGTCATGTGTGCAAGTGAAACCCACCAAAAGGAAATCGGAATCGATCAAATCAATCACCGCCAAATCCAAATCCAAATCCAAAAAGCGACACACAAAATCTCCACCACTCATTCACTCAATCGGTAACTTCGCCGGAAAACTCGCCGGCGATGAATGGCGTCAAGCACTTCCAGCCACCGATGTCTTCCGCTCTCTGCTCGTTCCAGCGATCTCTTCTGACTCTTGCCGTTCTCAGCTTAATCTCCTTCATCTGTTTCTCCTTAAATCCCTCAACTCCCCTCTCCAGAACCCTAGCCTAACCACTCCTCAGGTACGAAACTCATTTCTTCCTTCTTCTCTTCTTCGCCGGTTTCTCAATCTTCCTTCATTCTCATCTCATTTCGTTTTCCGAAGCTCTCTGCGAAGATTGAAGTGGAGCATGCGGCTGAGGTAGAGGAGAATGACGAGATTTCCGACAACGTTCCACTCGCCGGAGGTGTTCCGGTTGAACTACGCCGAGATGGAAAGGAAACTCAAGGTGTATATATATCCCGACGGAGATCCGAACACTTTCTACAGACGCCGAGGAAGCTCACCGGGAAGTACGCCAGCGAGGGATATTTCTTCCAGAACATTCGAGAGAGCCAATTCCGCACCGAGGATCCCGATCAGGCCGACCTCTTCTTCATTCCTATCTCCTGCCATAAAATGCGGGGCAAGGTACGAGGTTTGGTTCTGGTTCTGATTTGTTGAGATTTTTGTGTAACGTAGGATAAACTTTCCGGAATTGCAATGCTGCTTGTGGATCTGATCATCTGAGAAATCTGAAAGCTTTGTTCTGGTTTAGTACTGTGAAGGGTTTTTTCAGATAACCAGATGAGTTTGTGAACTATGAAGTTAATCAGCGTTTGAGTTTCTAAGAACTTTGAGTAGATTAAATGGCAGAAAGAACACTACTTCGGTTAAAGAATGCGTTTGGATGAATCGTACCTTTTCTTTTTTCTTTTTAAAGAAGAAAACTTCTTTCATTGATATGTCCTCAAAAGCAGGAAACTAGGAAGGCAATCAAGAAAAACGGAAAAGGGAAAACTAAAAACTAGTAGGAAGAGATTAGTGAATCAAATAGATAGGAAAAGCCTTGAAAGTTTTGTCCTTGCATAATGAAGCTGAAATTTTATCATTTGGATGGATCGATATCGAATTATGATATGTATTTTATAGAAAGTTGAGTTTGTGCTAACTGAAAGTTCATTTACCATTTGCCAATTATTACAAAAATTATTTATCTACCATTTAGGTATTATTGTAAATGGATTTCTGGTTCGTGGTAAACTTTCAGCTTTGTATTTGATTTATAATCAATAAAAGGAATTTTTCCTTATTAAAAAAATAAAAAAGGTATTGTGTGGTAAAATGGAGTAATCGGAGATGATCCTTGCTTAGTCCCTTAGCCTCTGTAAATGGAATGCTATGTAATTTAGCTTCTCTACTTGGCAGTTTGTTTATGGAGGTTTAAAGGTCAGAAGTCTCTTATGAGATTAACTAGAATAAAGGATATCACTCCTAATTCTTATATCCTTTTTTATTTCAATAGAAGAAGGTGTTCTGTTTTACCCGTGCAATTGTTTGAGTTAAAAAGGTCTCGAGTGATCTGATTACCTTTTTTGTGCATATTTAGAACATTCTTTGGACAAGGTAGACAATCTGAAGTGTGCAATGCAGTTAACATTCTTTTTTGTTGTTGGTTTTCATTAAACTATTGATTCATTCATACATTCATTCAGCCCCCGTTAATTAATTGACACAGCCATTGCTGGCTTTTATCTGTAATTATTGTTTTTCCATATTCATTATTTTTTAAGAGACTGAATCTTCTTTTTGCTAATATTCTTTGCTCTCTTTGGCCATGTGTCTTTTTATGGATGTCTATTGTTGTGCGGTCTGTGGACTTTTTTTTTTGCAGCCGAGTTACTTACCTTTTGCCCTTAATAAGAATTTGAGGTTACTTGATTTCTTGGGTATGGGTAAATGGTAATAATCAAACGAGCGTGTGAAATGGTCACTGACAACTTATTATTAGTGAGAAGTTCCTTCTCTCTTTGAGTACTTTTATCTTTAATTCTAGTTTGTGATGCTTAAATTAATTTGTGCAGGCAACATCTTATGAGAATATGACCATTATTGTCCGGAATATGTAGAGGGCTTAATTTCCAAATATCCTTACTGGAATAGAACCTTAGGTGCAGATCACTTTTTGTCACTGTCATGATGTTGGTGTGAGGGCAACAGAAGGTCTTTCGCTTCTTGTAAAGAACTCAATTCGAGTTGTATGCTCTCCAAGCTATGATGTTGGGTTTATTCCGCACAAAGATGTTGGCTTTGCCTCAAGTATTGCAACCATTTGCTCTTCCTGCTGGAGGGAATGATGTGGAGAACAGGTGAGAGTGGCAAAATGACGATATTAATTGCTTGCTGCCTTACTAACTTATTTCTTCACTAATTGATTCATCAATGTGTATTGGGCACTTGAATGGCTGCTTGTTACTGTGTGCTCAATATTTTCCTTACCCTTGAAGGAACCTGACAATATCAGTTCAATTTTTTAATTAAGTTAGTCGTGCTTTGCAGGACAAATCTTGGTTTTTGGGCTGGTCATCGGGAACTCTAAGATTCGTGTTATACTGGCACGAGTTTGGGAAAATGACACTGAACTTTATATTCTAAAGAACAGAATCAACAGAGCTATTGGGAGTTGTTGTACCAAAAGAGATTTTACAGCACAAAGTATTGCATATGTCCTGGTGGTTCCCAGGTCAACAGTGCACGCATAGCAGACTCCATACATTATGGGTGTATCCCTGGTGAGATTTATCTTTTAGCTGTTGGAATGATAAAGCTGTTCATCAGATTGATTGTGATAAACTATGCCAAATGTAGTGAAAAGAAAAGACATGTTAGAATCAACAAACAACTACTGTTTTAGCCTGATGTTTTAACCTGTCGGCAAAGATTAATCCCAACCCAAGGACTTGGAGACGCAGATTAAGCAAGTTTAAAACCTTTAAGAAAAGTTAGGCATATTGGGTTTGCTTGTGAATCTTGCTCAGATGCAAGGCATGGGGAAGCTGTTTCCTGGACCATCGTGATACGTCCTCTATTATTGATTGTTTAGGAATGAAACTGTCTTTTAAAATATATATATGCCAATGTATTTTTATTGATACGTTGGGTTTTCAATTCAGACACCAGAACGGTGACTGTGCTAACAGAACGGTAACAATGCGGCAGGCAAAGGATTGTTTTTAGCCCAAAAAATAAAAAAGTTTAAATTCAACAAATGGACAGCTATTTAATTTGCTTAGTTTTTCAGGACTTGTATTCTTCCTTGTCTGTTTTGTTGTTCTTGGAGATCAAAGAAATTTTCAGGTCCCAGCCTTGTGAAATGCCATTGCCTTTCTGACTGTTCATTTATTTTTTGTTGGATCCTTTGTGAACCCTTTATATTATTTATTCAATTGTTCTCCACGAAGCTAGTTTAATTTAATTTTATTTCTTTTGCAGTAATATTATCAAATTACTATGATCTTCCATTCAATGACATTCTTGACTGGCGAAAATTCTCTGTCATACTCAAGGAGAGTGACGTCTATCAGCTTAAAACAAATTCTGAAGGACATACCCGATGAGAAGTTTCTTGCACTTCATAAAAACTTGATCAAGGTAAGAGCCTCTCCTCTACAACTTAAACTAAATCGCTTCGTGATTGAAATTTCTATTTTCCAATGGCCATTTGCCCATTTCTACTCACTTATATGCGTTCTTGTTAAAGAAGTTATAATTCACCTTTTTCTGATTTATCTTCGTCTAAAGAACAAGATAATAACTTTTTGAGATTCTTCTTCTAATTGTGCCTAATTATTATTATTATTAGGTCCAGAAGCACTTTCAATGAATTCACCTCCCGTCAAATACGATGCATTTCATATGGTAATGTACGACCTTTGGTTACGCTATCATGTTGTCAAATACTAGATATGGTTCTGGTTAAATATTTTGTATACTTTGTAGCATAGCAACCCAAAGTCCTGGTAACAGAAGTTACTCTCGGTTTTTCCTCCATGTCCTTAGAAAGCGAAAATTAAAGCTGCAAACTTGGTATCACTATTGTTTCGTTCTTTACGTGGAGACAGTTTTGTCTTCTGTAACGTCATTGGTTACTCTACAGAGCAGGATTATTCTTTTTTGGTATTAGACCAAGTTTTTGCACCATTTGCCTAAAAATTGGAGCATTTGGACTGGCCCCATGATGGAAAGAATGCTTGCTTATCAAAATTTTACCGAAGAGTAATTAGCGTCATTCGTTCCCAAATAATCTTTTAATGCGTGATAAGTTGTTTTTAACTTCTAATTTTGGCAATTAAGTTTGTGAACTCTTAATAAGTTAGTGACAAATCTCCACAACTTCGCGAACCTTCTTTATTTAAAGAACTTTAATTACCGATTAAAACAAAATTCATGAAAAAAAAAAAAAAAAGCAGCCACTTGATTTCGATTGGGGTTTCATTCGTGGTTTGCAAAGGATTTGTCAATCCGATGAGTTCAAGCTGGAATAAGCTTTTCAGCAACCAAGCAAAAGCGTTTTGTTGAGCCGGTTGGCTGTTGGATGGTTGCAATGACTAAGGAAAGGTTTGGGGAAGACGTCCTCGTCCTTGTGTCCTTGAGCTCGATGATCCTTTGCTTTCTCTTGATCATGACACTGCAGATCTCTCGGCGGGAATTGGAGGACGAGCTCATGATCATGAGGCGGAAAATGTGGCTATGAGTTTACCCATCTTATGTACCTGTCGAGCTCATTAACTTGATCGAATTCAGGATGAAAATCTTAATCCTTTTGTATTCTCTCCATCATGGATTATGTCTTCCCATTTTCATACGCATATAAGATATAAAGAAGATTGGGCAAATTTTAGCCTAGAAACAACCTTGGAAATAAATAACCTTAGATATAAAATAGATAACTTTAGAAAATTTGGACGCAAATTGGTCTTTGGTTCTTCCTGATCTCCACCAGATTGCCTCTTTCGATTAGCCTTGTCGGCTTCAGTTGTGGGTCTTGGGTGACTTCTTGCGTGCCTCGGTTGAGGTACTAGGTAGCGATGTTGTCACTAGCTTCCTCTTTGCTAAGGTTTGTTGTTGGTTTGATGTCTCTTTTTCAAATTTGTGGCCCCCCACAACTCCAAGTGTAATAAATGTTTGGACAAAGGAAATGAAAGAGAATGACGGGAGTGGTGAAGAGGTTTTGGGTAGAAGCAATATTGTTGTTGTGTCCTAACCATACCAAAAGAGCAGGTTTTCGTTTGGAGGTCATCCAAAACGATTTCTTGCATTGTCGTTTTTTGTTTTTTGTTTGTCCTTTGTTTTGTTTTTGTTGTTTTTTTTTTTTGTTGTAATTTTTGTAATTTAAATTTTTTTTTTTATAATTTGTAATTTGTAATTTTTTTTAAAATTTTTCGAAAGATGTTTCTTCCTTTCCGTTTTTCATATTGTTTTGCTAGACTGATGCCATCACTCAAAGTGGTTTAGGTGCCAGCCAAATTCCTGTCCTTGTTGAGTTGGTGTAGGTTATAATTCCGAAAACGGCATTTTCGCTTCTTTTTTCTATATTATAAACCCAATTTAGTGTTTTTGCCTTTGTTTTTTTAATAAAGTAATTTCTTACTTCTTACTTTTGCTCTTTTTTATTTTTATCTTTTTTTATTTATTTAAAACTTTGGTGGGAATTCAAACTCTACACTTTTAGAAGAGGTCGTGCTTGATATTACTGTTAGGTTATGCCTGCAATCACTTTATTTTTGTTTTCTCGTTTTCTTCAAAACGATATTTGTATTTTTTTCTTTTTCTTTTACCTCTTTCTCATTTCTCATTTTTCAAAATTATCAATCTATATTTAAGATATTGTTCATTTCTAATTTTTCTCTATCAAACACATTTTTAAAAAATATGTTCCTACTTAAATGTTCTATTACAATCCTGCTATGTATTATTTATCTTTTTTCTTTGTCTTTAACCTTTCTCACTTTTCAAATTTTTATTTAATAAGTCATACTTTTTTCATTTTTCCTCCTCTAAAATCATTATTTTAAATAGGTATTTGTTTATTTTGTCAAAGTGGGACATTTTAAAATGGGGACATGTGCTATGGGGGACAGTTCCTTTTCCATTGATGGGGTATGAGTTATCATATATAGCATGATTACACACATCTCATGAAAGAAGAAAAAAAAAAAAAAAAATACTTCCATTCTCCCTTTATTTAGTTGACTTTCCCAAATTTCCATCCTTCAGCAAAAGATCATAAAAGAATCGAATGAAAGAGGAAAAAAGACATGAACCACGTTCTTATCAGTTTTACAACGAGCTTCTTGGGTATGATTTGATTTAAAAACGAATGAGAATGAAAGAGTGAAGAGACACCAAACAAAACAGATTTCTTTTGGTTTGTTTTAGTGTACGTTTTCTGATCTCAGAGAATTAGACCTGCTTCTATTCTTTGATCATATATTTTCCCTTATTTATTTATCACCTTAAAAATAATTTTAGTGAGATTGAGTGTGTTCGGTTTTCCATCTTCTTGATATTCAAAAAGAAACCGATGGATCATACCCTATCTATGGGGAAAGGTGTTTGTCCTCCACCTATAGAATCTCCTGTAAAATTACCCCATGCAATAATTTCTTAACAATTTTGTGATGTAACTGTCAACGATTAAAAAATTCACAATGATGAACTAAAAATGACTTTTATGTTGAGTTTCACGTGTTCTATTTTTTTTTATTAGTTTTTTTTTTTTTTTTTTCCCTTCTTCTTCTTCTTTCACATAACTAATAAAAAAAATTATCATCATCAATCTATAATTCTAACCTACTGATGACAACTAATAAAATTTAGGATCCAACTTTTTACTCACTAATAAAGATCGGGACTAATGGTTTCCAATTACCATATTACTGAAATTCAAGTTTCTTTTTTCAACCAAACCATCTTGGTTTCACTTTTGGAATTCAGGAAATTTTTATAGTTGTGATTTTTTTTTTTTTTTTTTAATTCTCGTTCATGAAATCTAATTTTTTGAATTATCGTTCATGAAATTTAATCAATAAATATAATTTGTGTAGAAATAGATTTTTTTTTCCTTTTAAAATCAGAAAGAAATAGTTATCTTACCTAGAAAAGGCAACTCGTTTTTTTTTTATTTTTTATTCCTTGGTAGCAGAAAAGGCAACTCGTTAATCATGTTATAATCGTGAATAATTTTGTAGATTTTCTAACTATAACGCTTGGGATGTGACCGCGTGATTCAATTGGATTGGTTTACCTACCACATAACGTGTTTGTGTGTGTGTGTGTGTGTGTGTGTGTAATGGAAGAGAGAGAGAGGGTCATTAAACTTCTTATTTTTTTATTATTATTTTTAATTTTTTTGGTTTTGTAAAGCTTCTGATTTCTTTTTCTTTTTTAAGGTTCTTTTTCTTTTTATATTTTGTTTTTATTTTCTAAAGGTTAATTAAGTAAAATTAAATAAAAATTTAGATTTCAACTATAAAAAAAGGACCAAAATGTCATAAATGTATTAGTTTAAGACCAATCGAGCATTGAGTCAATTAATAGAAGTTAACATATTCTTAAAAAAGACCTTTTGTACCCCTTTTAAAAGTTTATGGTCATTTCAGTAATAAAAAAAATAACGAGAATCAAAAATGGTACAAACATAATTGTTGAAGGATCAATTCGAGCAATTAATCCTAAAAATATATTTTTTAAAAAATCAAGAACAACAAAAGATATCGTCTTTGCCAATGAGTTTTGACAAACGATAAAGATATTTAGTGGCGGCTTTAGTGAGGATAGAGTAGAAAAACAACAAAATGTTTAAAGAAAGATTAAAAATAAAAAGTTTGTGAGGACGCCTCATTCATTGTGTGTGGCTCGCCCATGAGTTGAGTGGACAACTGGTTATCTTTGATCATCAATCAAACACGTGAAAGGCATCAAGAATTTTTGGAATCTAGTTTTTTTTAATAAAACATATCGTCTGTTGAGATTGGTATGTGCAAATTTTTTGCACATTTGTAAGGGTTTTAATTGGATTTTTATAGCTGGTACAGTGCATTTTTTTTTAGGGCAGTTACGTAAAACAAGTTTGGCTTGAAGTCAAATAAGGAACTCTGTCCTCTTACATATGTGTGATAAGCAATTTATGTCCATGCAGAGGAAAGCATATATTTTGATAGTCTAGAGATTGTAATTTATTATTTATACATAAAATCTGATAGTTTTCATAATTGTAATGCCTTGAAAAAAAAAAAAAAAAAAAAAGTTGCAACTCGTCCATCAAAATGCTAAGCCTACATCCATCAAATTCCCCAGGTCGCCACATCTCTCAAATAGCTAAAATGGTGTTCAATGAATGCAGAAATGTTTCTCCCAAACATAATTTCTCTTCCAGCCATGGCACCCTAGTCAATATAAATATTTCTTATGACGGGTTAATTTCAAACTATAAACTTTGAGGAATATGCGTTATCTGATCTTGCTCTCTAAAACTTAAAAATGTCACACTATTCGTATTCAAACTTATTGAAAGTTATACCATTAACCATCTGTGATAGAAGACGTTTAAAAAGGTAAATGAAGCACGGAGCGTGATTTGATAAAAATGAAGGGTTATTTACTTTTTTGTGTAATGTATTTTGCTTTTATAAAAAATATTAAAAAATATTTTAAGTTTTGCATTTTTGTACCTTCAAAATCACATTTAACAAAAAAAAAAAAAAAAAATTATAACTTTGTCAATATTAAAACTTTTGATATAAGAATACTCAAAATACCCTTAACAAAAACAAAAAAAATAGGGTTAAAAATGCAATGTACAAAAGTTAAATAATTCAAACTTTTAGTAACGATACTTCAGGTATTTTTAAGTCAAATTATTTACCTTTTTATACCCTTCATGTGATTCCAATAACAATTTTTTTTTTTTTTAAATTAACATTAAACACTTATCTCACCCATAGTACCTACACCGTCTCACGCCATACTTGATCTCTCCTCGTAAATCAAGAAAATTAATCACACAAAAACAAATAAAGAACTTATAAATTACTTAATAACAAATTCAAATAATGTGTTATACCGTCTCTCCACTACCTTGTACACTTTGGGCTGCCCAAGTGTCATGATTAAACGAGTAGTTGCGACTCCATTTCTACGAAGCATTGTCCTTACTCTCTCATCGACAGATATTTACGAACCCAATGTTGTCTCCATAATTTCCCATTCCCACTTCGATGCATGTCACCTACCATCAATGTTGCTCTACCCAAAAAAAAAAAAGTGGATTAATAGTAAGGTATGGTGATGGGGGTGGGAATTTGCCGTGTAGGGGTGAGATGTAAAAACGTTATTCAAATTGTGAATAAGAAGAAAAAAAAACCTGGAAAATATATAGTTAGGTTAGGTGGAATAACCAACACGTGATTCAGACCACGATTAGTCGAAGTCTTCGCCTCTTTTTTTTTTTTTTTTTTGGCTGATTAGTCAGATTTAGGGTCAGTATCTAGAATTTTAAAAAAAATATATATATATATTTGGAATTAGAGGAGCAATATCATGCACCTTTCTCCGATGGGCTTTTCCAAATTAATTTACCAAACAAAAAAAAAGATAGGCATTTCCAAATTATGCACACCCCAAAGTTAAAATAAAAGGGAGTATTCAAACAATAATAAAAGGAGTTAAAAAAAAAAGTGAGAATTTTTATTCTAATATTGGAATGACTATTCCTAGTCTGAAAAACGAACCAAACAATTTCTATTTCCATTCCTATGTTTTTTTTTCCTTCTCATTCCCCACAACCAAACACTACCATAGACTGACTAACCACATTCATACAAAAAATCAGTTTGGTCAAACCATTCTAAATGACTTCACCACTTGTCTATCCCTTAATCTGTTTAGAAAATTATTTGTATAGATAGAGCACCAAAGTAGAACATATTATGTCAATGCTGGCTGCCCCTAATAAAATCGCCCAACTTGTAACTGCTTTTCCTTTTTTCTATTTAATTTTCATATGATATAATATACCCTATTAATTACGATGCGTGTCAAAGTGAAAGTACAGTGATGTATGTAACTGAGACATCCTAACAGACCAGTAAACTTGAATCTCGTTCTTACATGACCCGATCAATTCGATCAGAGACTCACAATCTATTTCATTGTTCAACTCTTTAACAACATGAAAAAACTAGAAGTTTTGCCCTCCCTCTCCATCTATCCAAGGGATGGAAGAGGCCTTCATTTTTCCCTCCAGTTAAGAATTGGGACCTCACAATCACTAACCAATATGTTTTTCTCTCATGTCTTTCTTTGTATCAGATTTGAACAATCAGATCATATCAGGATCGTGTCATATTAAATAAAGCAATAATTATTTAATGAAATTTGATTATCACTGTTAAATATTTATCAATAAGGTATTTTCTCATCATGTGGAGCAGCGTAAGAGATAGGCAGTTGAAAACAATATTTATCTATCTAGTTGCACGCTTTTTTTTTTTTTTTTTTTTCCTTCTTCTATTTTTCTCAAATGTTTCACTGGTTTGAGTAAGGAGAAGAAATGTTCACGTGGATTGATTTGTATTCACATGAATCGCTAGTAATGCACCCTTTTCTAGACTTTTAACGACCTTATTTTTTTAAACTATATAATTCTATATGTACACACACATTTTTGTGTCATTTTTTTGGGGTAGGGGTGGGTGGGGGAGCACTTGCCCATACGAATCCATCTTGACTCGTGAAAAAAGTCTTATCGTAAAAAATAAAAATAAAAATAAAACCCAAAAAATAGGAAGAAATAAAAATTAATGACAGATTATAAACATGTATTTAAAAAAAAAAAAGAGAGAGAGAGAGAGAGAAGGACTAGTAAATTAATACCAGCTAGGACTAATTTAACGGATAAGAGAGAATTTTAATACGAGCTATCAAGCTCGAAATGGAGTCTTTTAGGGTCTGTTTGGTGCACAAGTTCAGTTTGAGTTGAGTTGAAATTTTTAAGTTTGAATAGTAATTTTTGTTGATTTTTTCAGAAAAGACAAAAAAACTTTTGGGGAAAAAACAAAAAACATGATGAAAAAAGTACAGTTCAGTAAACTGGTAAACCAAACCGGCCCTTAGTTTATGTGTGCGTTTTTTTTTTTTTTAACAAGAAAGCAGCCTTTTCTAGACTTTTACAAGCATGCAACAACCTCAATTTTGTACGCTATATATATATGCACACATATTTTTTATACGTGTCAATTAGAGAGTATATATATATATATATATATATATTTTTTTTTTTTTTTTTTTGGGAGGGGTTGGTGGGGGAGCATCTTGTCCATATAAAAGTCTATCTTGACTGACGACCCTCAGAAATGGAAAAATATAGAGATTAATGACGGACGAGAAACAATAGAGAAAATCCTTCATTTTGTGCTTGGAAAAACATTCGCTTTCGTGCTAATATATTTTGTAGACTCTTGAGCCCCGTTTGAGAGCATGCTATTTTTAAAAATATTTAAATTAAATAGCATATTTTAAAAAAGATTTCAGATAAAGAACATATTTATGTTAAATTATTTATTTACAAATTTTTTTTTAAGGTAACTTTATTACAAATATGTTTCGTAAATAAATTATTATCACAACTATGATATTTATTGTAAATATTATATTTACATTTATATTTTAAAGATAATTTTTGTCGCAAATAGACTTCATAAATATATTATTTACTATACATATATTATTACCTAAAAAGTTTTCTGCTATTTATTTTTATTAGGTTTTTGACCTATTTTCCTACTTCTTCCTTTTTGATTTTGTTTTGGGTATGAAATAAAATGAGAATGTTTTAAAAATAATTTTGAGAAATTTAATAAAATTGGGTTTGATTGTGTCTCAGAGAAATTTGTTTGAATACAAAAAAAGTAAAATTATATTTGGGTATGTTTATAAAAAAATACTTATTCGGTGTGTAAGCCTTAGAAAATGAGAACTAAAATGAGAAAACAATTTCATTTCATATTCTCAATCCTTAATAATAATAAAAAATGAAAAAACGATTTTTTGTTTTTATTTTCAGATTTTATACAAAACAAACATTATTTCATGATCATTTCGTAAACATCTTTATTAAAAAACTGTAAGGCAAAAATTTTTGAAACCAATACTATATGAAGTTAGCTGGGGTTTAGTTTTCATAACTGACTAAAAAGTCATGTGATGACTGATATCCGATTATCTGAGATATTTTGAGTGAAAAAATGATAGTGACAAATTAAAACAAATTTAAGAAAACAAAGTTCTATTTTTTCAACGTTGTAGAGAGGTTGCCTTCTTTATTTTTCCCCTAAAATTAATCCAAAATAAACAACGGATTTAAATTAGGAAGTATTCAAAAGCAGCCCAATCTTTGAAAATGAAATTCTCAGTACTTCACTGCCAGGCGCCCAACACGATTGACCGTGGGCGTGTTGTTGACCAGCGCACAGCGGCGTTGTATCTGACTCATTAACCATCTTCTCTGCCGTTTACTTTTATTTACTTGAAATGTTTTAAAAATATCCCTAAAAAGAATATTTAAAATAAATTTACTTTTATTTTAATTATTTATTATAAAATATATTATTTTAATTATTTTTTTAAATATCCCTAAAAAAAATATTTAAAATAAATGTTTTTTTTTTTGGGATAATCTTGAATACAGTTCTACCTTTTTTTTTTTTTTTTTTGAAAACAAGTCCATTTTTTTTAATATGTCTAATTTTATTTTTCCTTTTCCTAAATACAAGTCTATTTTTCTTTCTTGTTTTAAATACATATATATTTTTTTAAAACAAGTCTTTTTTTTTTTATCGTTTTGATTAATGACATAATCTAGTGATAAAATCACACATAACTCCATCAAAAGGTATAGAGTTTAAATCCATCCATCTTGAAGTTAAAGAAAAAAAATACAATAAAGAAAATATTGGATTTACTTGACAAATATGAGAGTTACTTTTAGCATACAAACAAATGAGATGCACTGAAAACATATGTAAGTGGTAATATGAAGAAAGAAAAGAAAAAGGGGAAAAAAAAATATTTTCCGTTTTCGCTTTTTAAAGGTGTATTTAATTATTCAGTGCAGTTGCACTAATGATCAGTCCATAGTTGAAGAGAGACTCCCTTGGACAAGTCCTTCCCATTTCAAATCACTAGAACATGCTTTAGCAAATCAGAAGGGATAGTCACTCAAACAGAGGATGACTTTAAGGAATTTCCATGCAATCAACAGATTGATTTTAAGGAATTTCCATGCAATCAACAGCTACCACAGAGAGAAAATAAAGCCCATCTACTAAATGCGACCATCAACGTTGCTTTGCGAATTAGATTACGTTGGAAATTAGATGTCTTAATTTTATATTATTAAGAGTAATAAAAATTATAAAAAAAATAAACGAACACAACATGTAACATTTATAAACGTTTACTTTAATATGAGATTGTGTCCTCTTTCAATTAATGATGGAGATATATGGAACCCAAAAGGGGCTATCCTACCTACTAATATTTATTTTTGTTTTTAGTTTTAAGATTTATTTAGTTGCCCACACTTAATTGATTATCCATATATAAATCCCTATTAAGTTGTTATTCTTGTAGTCTTTGCTCAATTATCTTAAAAAATCATTGGTCTACGCTCCATTGAAGTAAAAAAAAAAAAGTAAGTTCCACCATTGCTTTAAGTCATTATAATTTACTATGATAATCAAGAAGTTTACAAATAAAACTCGGACACCTTCAAGCTCTATGTATTTTTTCCCCCTAGCTTCTATAATAATCAATCCTAATAAAGATGCCCTTTATAAAAAAAATAAAAATAAAAATAACTAGGGAATTGAAATTACAAAAATAAAATCTCAAAATTACTTGAGATGAAACAATTTTAACGAAATAGACCTTTTTACCAATCTTAAAAAGTGGTTTTACTCTTCCTTCCTACCCCAAGATGATGGTATCACAAAAATCGATCCGCTGTGTCAGGATAATAATTAAGCTCCACGAGGTATTGCAATGCATTATCAATTACACAAATCTTGTATCTGCATTTCCAAAGTTTAGTCCATACCAGTCTTGTTAGGCACGAAGAACAATATTATCCTAATTCGTAAGTACAAAGACCAGCCCACATGTGGAATGTACTGTTTGTGAGTTTTGCGGTCCCACACCCCTCGACCACACAATTCGCATACGGAAGAACTGCAATGAATTGTGGTACTATATATATATATATAAACAGTATATATCCCCAATATGTTCCAGTATATAGATTTAATTTTTTTTTTTTACTAGATATCACAGTACATTTTTACGTTATCATATCGAATATTATATTACTAGTAAAATAATTATTTTCTCATTATATACTTATAAAATAAAATAACATAAAATGTTAATACGGTTTGAAATTCGACACATCAAACATCATTATAGCCATTTTTTACCCCAAAAAAAAAAAAAAAAAAAAAAAAAAAAAAAAACCATTATAGCCATTTTGTCTGCGAAGTGGATTTGTGCAATATGTGCTTAACTTTCTTTCGCTGACAGGTTTCCTTTTCCCATCAAGATTGTCAACCATTCATTCCCATTTATAATTGGTTTATTTATAAAATATTATTAAAAAAAAAAAAAGTCATGCAACCTAATTAGGTAGAGAGAAATAAATTTGATAAATGGCAAATTAGCGGCCCAAAAGAATTCCTACAAGTCAAATTAACCTAACTTAAGAAGTAAATAAAACCTGGATTCAAAATAAAAGGAAGAAGAACCTAACCCAATATTTCTAAAATCACCAACAGTCAGTCCAACTTAACATGTTACTAAAAAGACATAATTACAGTCTCATAATGAATAATGAGATCGAGTTCTTAAATACTAGGTAAGAAAGTTTTGATAGGTTAGCAAACGTTTGTTGATTTTTTTGGTTCTTTCCGTGTGGATTTCCCAATTAGCTGGTTGAGCCAAAATAGGAATAATAATAAAACAAATGGGGTCCAAATAGAGCGCATATTTGTATTGTGGTGGCAGATGTGACTGGTACCATCAACAACCACTCACATTTATCTCATTTGTTTCATTGATCATGAGCAAGTATCTAAAGCTAGTAGTAGGTAGATTTAGAACTTTATTTATTTATTATGAAATATAGTCTGTTATATTTAATATATATATATATATTTATATGCAATTGCCTGTTTGGTTTTGTTCTATATGATAAAGGGCGTACTAGCAGCAAGATCCAGAAATATACCTTTAACAAATTTTTTTTTTTTTTTTTTTTTTGACAAGAAACAGAAATATACTTATAAATGTAAATGCAGCACTTGCTCAACAATATTGATACCCATACAAAGCTACCTCTTGGGTTTTTCTTAAAAGAGAAATAAACTAAAGGAATGCGGAAAAGTCTAATCTAAAGTCGATTAAATTGACCAATTTTATGAGACTCATATATATATATATATATATATATATATTGGTTATGAGGTTATTATAGTTGCAATTAGATAGAAATGGTCAAATAAGATCCAAAAAAATACAATTTTATATGAAGGGGAAAAAAAATTCAAGGTTTATGTAAATAGATCAAGTCTCATACGGTTGAATTTCGAAAGCATACATGACTTGAATGTTGAAAAATTCCAACTCAATAATAAATCTCAATTAAAAATTAGGTGCGACTTTTACTAGCAGACAAAGCTAATAATCATAAACCATTTGTCAAGATTGAACTAAATTGTTCAACTTTGGTTTCCTTAGTAAATTTCCAAGTTATTTTCACTAGCTAACTAGGCTAACAAATCACAAACCATATGTCAAGATCGGACTCAAATTTCATGGTTGATTTTAGTATCTCAATTATGTCTAACCAGTCACGACATATCATCCAAAAAATTTGAAATCCTTTGTAACTTCTAAATCTAAATAAAATATGTAACATAATATGATTAATTATATTAGATATTGTTTGAGACATTAAATTTGGACAAAAAAATCTTAATCCATCAAGATCAACGACCATTTGGCAGGTAAACAACGGCCAAAAAAGGGAAGAAAAAAAAAAATCATTCTTCAGAAATTAATATGAAATAATTATGATGTAGGAGTTCATATATATATATCATGAAAAATATATGTCAAACCCATCTACCCATCTACCCTTCTTCCTGGTCTATCTTGTCAACGACGAACACAACATAAAAAAATATTATATATATAATATAATATTATATTATATTATATTATATAGTCTTTATATACTTTCGGCCCACCTTATTGGACTACTACGCAGAATAAGATCGTTGCTGCATTATGATTTCCCTTCAAAAACGGATATTAGTTTGTGCATGTGTGTGTATATGTTAAATACAAATATGTGTGTGTATATATATATTATTGGGTGTTTTTTTACTTTATGGTTGAGGTTGAAGAGGTTTGTGTGTGTACGTGTGTTTTAAGTGTATTAATTATATATAGATATAGATATATATGGATATAAATATAGAATAGATCGATATTACAATTTGGTTCAAAAGGTGACAACCTTGTTTATGTTGGCATCTGCCATGGAAGCCGGCTAGTTGATGCCCTTTGTACACAAAGTAATTAACGTCTCCGTGTTATATATATATATATATATATCTTTTTCCGAGTTCAAATAATTAACTAAAAAAAAGAGTTCCTTTTCTAATATTATATTTTTGGACTATTCAAAGTCCATTAGCTTAGGATTACGTAATGGAAGTAAACTAGTCATTTCTCACATCTCGTACATTAATAAAGATAAGAAGGATATATTTGATGGTAAAGTCAATTATATTCGTGTACTTAATTGCTTTTTTAAATGTTAAATTTCAATTTTAGTTCTGAAAAAAATACATATTTTCTCAATTTGTCATGTAGAATCCAGAATGTCATGTTATTAATTGACATCTGGAATCATCAAATGTTTCGTTATTGGTGTCTTTATGATACAGACGTTAAAAATTATGGAAGAAAGCACGTGAGGCTCACATTATAAATGGGTGCAAGGTAATTTGATGAAATGAATGTTAGGTGGATGAGTTGAGTCGAATTCATATTATCCAACTGATCTAAAATTGTAATTTTTATATAATTGGATCAAGTTCAATTCACCCATCCAATCAACTACCCTCCATTCATTTACTAAATCACCCTAAACTCATGTTTCATTTTGTCACTTTTTTAACGTTTTCTCTCACAAAAACACCAATAACGAAATATTTAATAAATTGAGACATTTTAAGTCAAATAATTAAAGTGAGACATTCATATTACTCGGTGTTAGAATTGAAATTAACCAAAAAAATTTATAAAAAAAAGAGAGAAGGAAGTCTTATATATATGTATTTAATGATCTACAGGCTGCAGCAATTACGGTAGTTTCTAGATTTATAAATTATATTAATGCCAAGGATATTGGCTGTATATATATGACATATTCAAAAACAGTCAGCTATATACATATACTATATATGTGTGTATACATACATATATATATGTATATTATCCTTCTCAACAGGGATCTGATCTCTTTAGCATAGATAAAAGATCCCTTTTCTAAATTTGTATTATGTAAATGCTTGAAGATTCTTTTCCGTTGAGAACAACGAAAAAAGCATCAAATTTTGGACCTCTCTTCGTTTCCCATTCCTGTTATTTCATGTTATCATATTTGGATAGATATCCTGTTGTTATCTAATGTGTATTTGTTAGGGGTCCCTAAACTTATCTTACACTTTTAATTTTAACATTTTCCCTTTAAACTCTTTAAATTATTACAATATATCACATTAAGTTAATTTTATATTAAATTAAAGATTTGAATATGAAAGATTTGCATTAAAATTTGTTTTAAATTTGGATATATATTTTTTTTATTGGTAATTGGGTTTTCTATCTTCACTTAAGACGTGCGTGAGTTTTTCGTGACCAATATAACATAAAGTTAAGTTATATGAAGTATATTACGATAATTTAAAAAATTTAAGGGACAAATTTAAAATTTTGAAAATTTAATGGATGAATCGTTAAAAGATGACAAATTTGGCAGGTAAGAGTGCTAAACACCCATTATTGTTATCCTTAATATTCAAAACTACAAAAAAAAAAAAAAAAAAAAAAGGATTTTCTGTAATTATTTTCTTTATTGTCATGGGTCTTGTAATGGGAGGCAGTACATGTGGTCCCAACAATAATTCTGATAGCCATGCATTTTTTCCCCCCCTTTAATAGAAATTAACCAGGCATAGCTTATTATTAATGGATTTTCTACATCAATTATCAACAACAAATTAAGTAACGAAAACAAATAAAATATTTTTTTTATATAACAACATGAAATTTGGATTCCAAAAGATTGAGAAGGGTCAATGTCAAATTAAGTGAACAAAGTCCAAGGTAATTAATTGCATCATATATTTGAAATTCTTTCATTTGAAGTTCCCAAAAAAAAAAAAAAAAAGACCCTTTCATTTTCAACTATGGCTGGCATATAACTCAAAGAAAATTACAAAAAATGTACTTAGAATGGTATGTCTAGGGACACTGGTTTGTCACTATAATGAAGTTGTTTAATGGAATTCGTACTTGACCCTATCTACTTATATATATATATATATATATATATTTATATATATATATAGCAATAAATTATTTCAAATACAGATACTATCATCATTTGCTTTTAAATTTACATAAGATATTTTGGACTAAAGAAAAAACAAAAGATTTTAACACTTATCCTCAAGCATACATTGTGAAAGTCATAAAAATAATTAAGATTTATAATTTAGTATGTGTTTGTGTATATATATATAAGGTCTTGTATTTAATAGGTAGATACATCTCATAATTATAACTTTTTAAAAAAAAAATTATAATAATTAATTGATTTATATCTAATTTCTCATTTCAAATCTTGTAATATCCATGATACTATTTAAATACTTGTGTAAAAAATAAATATCACTAAAAAAATATTACCTTAGATATCCCCTGAATACTAATCCATCCTTGTACATATAAATTAATAAATATATGTTGTTCGGGGAAAGTCGTAAATCTATAATAAAGATTTCTGATTTTTAATACAACTTTATTAGTGTCTCTAACCTATTTTTTTTTTTAAACCAAGTCATCGGTTCCAAGCTGACTTGTTCAATGATCATCTCTAATAATTCAACGAGACCTTAAAGCCAATATTGCACTACAGTCCAAATTTTCTTTCAAGAAAAAGAAAAAGAAAAGTATAATTCCATTTCTTTTTTTTTTTTTTTTTTCTTTCGTGTGTGTATATATATATATATGTGTGTGTGTGTATATGTAATAGTAACATCAAATGCAAATGCCACGTTGAGATTGTAGGCTTCTTTTTCAGTGCCCCTGCCTGCTATATAATTTGGTTCTTGTCCTCGTCTCTCTAAAAACTCCTCTCTCACAAACTCGAAAGCTCTTCAATAATTAGCTATGGCGATTTCTGGGTCTTTATTTCTTCCAAACCAATCTTTCTCTGCCAAGCTTATTTCTCCTGGACCAAATTGTGGCACAAGAAAACTGGTGAGTAAAACCATTTTAATGTACATTTCAACCTTTCTTTTGGCTGTGCTAACATCTAAGATGATGTTTTTTTTCTCTGTCTTTTTTCATTTTTTTTTTTAATTTTTAAAAACAATCTTTGTATTCATTCGTTTTATGATAAAACCAATGATTCATGATGGTGTAATATGGTGGTGTGGTGATTGGTTTTTGCAGTTTTCTGTGAGAGCTTCTCTTGGCAGCAGCAGCTCATCATCGGATGGTGCGGAACAGAAGTTGATCAAGAAAGAAAAGGATGGATGGAAGATCGAATACACCGAGGAAAAACCCGTCACGCCATTGCTCGACACTGTCAATTATCCGATTCATATGAAGAATCTATCCTCACAGGTATACCATGCTTTAATTCACCATCAAACAGCTTGTGTTGTTTCTCTTATGAGTTATTGTCCTTGTCCAAAACAAGCTTTTTGCTTATTGATGTTGAACTTTAACACTTTTTTCGGCTGTGGAAATGATAACTTAGGATCTTGAACGACTAGCAGCAGAGCTTAGAGCAGATATAGTACACACCGTATCGAAGATTGGCGGGCATCTCAGTTCGAGCTTGGGAGTTGTGGAGCTAACAGTGGCTTTGCATCATGTGTTCAACACACCCGAAGACAAGATCATATGGGACGTTGGCCATCAGGTGAGCAAGAAAAACACTTTCTGTAATAAATCAGAGAAGGAAATAAGAGGGAAAAAAAAAAAAAAAGAAGAAGTATTTGTCCTAGTTAAAAGAAATAATAGGTTATAACAAGCAATGAATTTTGCAGGCATACGCTCATAAGATTCTCACAGGAAGGAGGTCTGCTATGCACACCATTAGAAAAACTTCCGGGCTTGCCGGGTTTCCCAAAGAGAGGAGAGCGTTCATGATGCTTTCGGTGCGGGACACAGCTCTACCAGTATATCTGCAGGCCTTGGTATCATTCTCTATCTCTCTGTGTCTTAATATGTATTATACATACATACATATATATTTATATTTTTATATTTATCGATTCTTTGAACATAAAAGTATGTCCAAAACGATGGAGAATGGTGTCTAAATCTTGTCAATTTTATAGGCATGGCGGTTGCCCGAGATCTACTGGGGAAGAAGAACCATGTCATTTCTGTGATTGGAGATGGAGCCATGACTGCAGGTATGGCGTATGAAGCCATGAACAATGCAGGGTTCTTGGACACCAACATGATTATCGTGTTGAACGACAACAAGCAAGTCTCTTTACCCACCGCCACTCTTGATGGCCCCGCTACTCCAGTGGGAGCCCTTAGTAGTACTCTAGCCAAGATTCAAGCAAGCTCCGAGTTCCGAAAACTTCGAGAGGCTGCCAAAGTACTGAGCCTTCATACCTTTACTGATCTTGCTAATTCCTTTCCTATTTTGAGTCTTTTGAGTCTAATTTCAAGGACTAATTTAGCTTTTTTTTCCTTTTATCTGTCAAAGAGCTTCACGAAGCAAATGGGAGGGAAAACACATGAAGTTGCAGCTAAAGTAGATGAGTATGCAAGGGGAATGCTCAATGCCACAGGGTCTACACTATTTGAGGAGCTCGGAATCTATTATATTGGTCCCGTGGATGGACATAACCTTGAAGATCTAGTTACCATTTCGATAAAGTGAAAGCAACGCCCGCACCCGGGCCTGTTCTGATCCACATAGTGACAGAGAAAGGGAAGGGTTATCCGCCAGCTGAGGCTGCACCTGACAAAATGCATGGTGAGACCGGAATCTTTATTTTGCTTCTTCTTCTTTTTTTTTTCTTTTTTTAATTGCAATACGCTTTTGTGAGTTCTTAGCATTTAATAGACTTTATCTCTCAATATTTTCTTTACAGGGGTTGTCAAGTTTGACCCAAGAACAGGGAAGCAATTTAAGACTAAATCGCCAACGCTTTCATACACTCAGTACTTTGCCGAGGCCCTAATAAAAGAAGCTGAAATAGATGACAAGATTGTGGGCATCCATGCGGCAATGGGTGGTGGAACCGGTCTTAACTATTTCCAAAAGAGGTTTCCCGATCGCTGCTTTGATGTGGGAATTGCTGAGCAGCACGCTGTCACGTTCGCAGCTGGATTAGCTTCAGAGGGTCTCAAACCATTCTGTGCCATCTACTCATCATTCCTGCAAAGAGGATATGATCAGGTGGGTAAATAAAAACCGAAATTGCTAAATACCATGATGGATGAATATGATAATCACAACCTTTTTTCCCCAATAAGAATTGCCATGTAAATCAGTATGCATAAAATTTGCGATTGGCTGAAAACAAAAGGAGGACATATCGGGTTGTGTGGTTTGTTAACATTTCTAATTAATAAGCGGATTGGTTATTATTCAGGTGGCACATGACGTAGATCTTCAAAAGTTACCTGTCCGCTTTGCATTGGATCGAGCTGGTTTAGTTGGCGCAGATGGGCCAACACACTGCGGAGCATTTGATGTCACCTACATGGCCTGCTTGCCCAACATGGTTGTCATGGCTCCATCTGATGAGGCTGAACTTATGCATATGGTGGCCACGGCAGCAGCCATTGATGACAGACCCAGCTGCTTCAGGTTTCCTAGGGGAAATGGCATTGGAGCAGTTCTTCCATCTAATAACAAAGGGACAGTACTTGAGGTGAGCACTAAATCATTTTCAAAATTATAGAAAAATTGTCAGCCAAATCCGACTGCTAAGATTCATGTTTCTGCTTTATTCTTGGATAGATTGGAAAGGGAAGAATACTGGCGGAAGGAAGCAGAGTTGCTATTTTGGGCTACGGCGCAATAGTTCAACAATGCATGGATGCTGCAAAAATGCTTAAAACAAGGGACATTGAAATCACAGTAGCCGATGCGAGGTTTTGCAAACCTTTGGATACAGAACTCATAAGGCAATTAGTCAATGAGCATGAGATCTTGATTACTGTGGAAGAGGGTGCAATTGGAGGATTTGGTTCTCATGTTTCACAGTTCCTAAGCTTAAGTGGACTGCTGGATGGACCACTCAAGGTATGCCTTAAAAAGAGAGATCTTATCACAGTGCGAGAACAAAACGTTTTTACTTACCATACTGTAAATTTCCTTTTGTTTGCCTCTAATTGTTCTGGACACGTGTTTGCAGTTGAGATCAATGGTTCTTCCTGATAGATACATTGATCATGGATCACCCCAAGATCAGATCGAAGAAGCCGGGCTCTCCTCGAAGCAAATCTCTGCAACAGTCTTATCTCTCTTGGGAATGCCGAAGGAAGCATTTCATTTGAAGTGAGCACATAAGCGGAATTTCTTGCCCCCGGAGCTGTTTTAGAAGATACATTTTTAACTTTCTGTATGAGAGGAGAAAGTTCTCAAAATCCACTTAGAGAAGCTAACAATGCTTGTTCACTCTTGGATTCAAGACTTCTCAGTATTAGCACAAAAGAAACAGCGCGACTTGCTTCGGGATATAATATGGAGAAAAAGAAAAAGAATATGGAAGATAGTTTTATGTACATTACTAATTTGATTATAGCGAACATCATAAAGCGAGAAATGGTTTAGCAGTCTTGCAAACCAGATGCTCATGTTGTACTCATTCTGTTTATCTGTTTGTTTATTCAAATAAATGTAAAATTTGGAATTTTTCACATTCTATTGAGCAGATATACGATCAATTAGCAGCTGAATAATTTCTTTCAAGGAATTACCTCTGTCCACTACGAATTTCAAGAATGTTACTAACGTTTGAGACTTTATAAGTATTCCAAAGAGATACATCTCTAACCTCAGAGAGAAAAGAGAAAGACTTGATCAAGGAATGACTCGATTTCCTTGTCCATATATGCATGCAATTACATATAAATTTTAGATTTTGGTGATAATGAGAGTATAATTTCTCTTGTTTCACTTCAAGATCAATTAAAAGATGGCCAGGAGGATATCAAGTCACACGAATAACTGTGCAAAGATCATCACCTGGTAGGCATAGTGCATATAGCAATCCTATCGAATGCTACTTACCTCCTGAATGATATACTTATCGGCTCAAGCGCGGATAAAGTGTGTTCATACTTCACATGCATCTCTCCCAGCAGCCTGCCATTCATGTGGAAACGAATTATAACAAACTGAGTGGATGGAAATCAATCTGCCACCGAGATGTATCCAAAAATTCAAGCATAAAATTTTCCGCGTGCAAAAGCAGAGCCTCGAAGATATTCATTACAAATCCGGTTTACCAATAATCTCCACAGGAACATAAGCCCTCTTTAAAATGATGAAATCTTTTAGCATCTCGAGCAATTATTTCTCTTTCCGACAACTTTCGAGACAAACTTAATCCATGAATGACAATCCCCACAAACTCTGAGGTTCTTAAAAATCCTGATACTTGTACTTCTGTTTCTAGTCATCCATAGAGCAAAGGCTATGGCTAGCTTCTCACTATGACAATACAAAGACCTCTCTTTGCTCTCCTCGTCCAAGTTTTGTAACACAAATCTCGTGTCAGGAACGTAACCCAGACTTCTAACCTTCTCAATCAGATATTCCAACGTTTCGAGTATCTCTTTAGATTTTGGGTGGGACCAATCTCCTGCCATGAAAATGTGAACCTTCTTATCAATCTCAACCCAACTCATAGCTGGAATCTTCTTCAACTTTATTTCCCTCATCGTGCTTTTCATCTCAATAACTTGACTCCAATTACAGTTGAAGCATAAAGTTTGACATCAGTACGCGAGTCCCGTCATCGTTTGGAGCAAGATTTTGCACTCTACTTTGAGCTCTCTCCGCCATCTCAACTTCACCGTGAATCCTACATGCACTTAGAAGTGTCCTCCATAAAACCACATCTGGTTCTCTGACTTCTTTTATCAACATTTCAGCCTCTTCAAGTCTTCCACAACGTCCCAGCAAATTAACCATGCAAGCATAGTGATCTCTGGTCAATCATAGTTTGGATTGTTTCTGTTGGAGGCAAAAATTGGCAGCCTTCTTCAACCAATCCTGCATTGTTGCATGCTAAGAGAACACTCATATTGTTACTTCGTTTGGTTCAATGCCCAAATCTTTCATTGCATTGAATAGTTTAAATTGCTTCATGACCAAAACCATTTTGGGCATAAGTATAAATCATGGAATTCATGGACACCACATCAGTTCAACTAAAGAATCAAATACAGACCTCGCCATTTCTATACTTCCACATTTTCCATACAAGTCAACAAGAGCAGCACCAGCATATCTATCTCCGTCCAATCCGAATTTCATGACCATACCATGGACTTGTTTTCCACCCTCAAGTATTGCAAGTCTTGAACATGCCTGAAGAACACTAGATAATGTAAAAGAATTTGGAAGTGCTGAACTACAAATCATCTCTTTGAACTTGGATAAAGCTATCTCTTCTCTACCACTTTGGACGAGACCCACTATCAGAGAGGTCCAAGTCACCTGATTTGGTGCAACATAGCCTTGAATACCTTCAAAGAATCATCAACCAGGCTGCATCTAGCATACATAGTAGGAGTGAAGTCTGAGACGTCACAGCCAATTCAAGACCAGATTTGACGAGAAGACCATGGACCAACTTACCAACACTTAAGTCATCTAAATTTCCACAAGTGATCAATATGCTAGAAAAAGTATACTCATTAGCTTTAATTCCTCGGTTGATCATGTTCACAAAACGTCTAGAGCTTTAACCACCATCACCATGCTGAGTGTAACCAACAACCAAAGCTGTAAACAAAACCACATCTTTGTTCATAGCCCGGTCCGCCACCAATTGAGCATCGTTCATCTTACCCAACTTAGCATACATGTCAACAAGGCCAGAACCAACAAACGCATCCGAGACCTCCAAACCCAAAACCACTGCCATCCCATGAGCTCCCCGCCCACCATGCACAAGTCCCAGTTCAGAAAACGCTTTAAAAACACTAGAGAGTGTGAACTCATCGGCAAAACTCCCTCCGAAACCATCCTTATGCACAACAAAATAGCATCCCTACACTTCCTCCGGCCAACGTAAAAGGAAATCATCGAATTCCAGCTGATTAGATACCTCTCAGGCAATTCGTCGAACAGTTTACGAGCATCCACAATGCTACCACACTTGATGTACGCATAATGAAGCTTATTTCCTACATTGAGGCTTAGATCCCAAGCTTTATAACACGAGCATGGACAGCTCTGGAATCTGATAAAGACTTCTTCTCTATGCATTGCAGAATCAAAGAAGAATAAAACTTCGAGAATTCGGCGAGGCATTTGTTGTTTTTGTGAGGCTTCAATGGAGTTCTGAGCAATGTCCACCAAGAATCGACAGCGGTTAAGCAGGCTAATACTAGGTACGATGAAATTGTTCAAGAGCTTGGCCAAGCCAACGGCCATTTTTGTTTTGTGTGACCTCTTTTGTAGTCTTTTTCTTCTTTCAGGTTCTAGTGGGCATTTGGTTTTACGTGTATTTTCTTCATCTCAACGGCGTTGGTAATTAATGCAGCTTCGTAAGTACGAAAAGGAAGTTATTAAAAAAATAACATTTTTACAAAACTATAAATTTACTAGGAAAATGAAAAAAAAAATTTATTAAGTAAATAATAAATTTATTAAATAAATAACATATTTAGAAAACGTAAATAAGTTATTTATCTAATAAATTTAATATTTTTATTTAACTATTTTAAATATTTTGAAACCTTTGTTAATTGATTCTATTAATCCTCGTATACATTGTGATTCTTTCTATGATTTATACATTTGCAAAATTAGGTGTCATTAGCTTAAATATAGAAATTAAGCCTAATTATAGAAATCTATTGATCTTAACATCACATACTAATAGGGAGTGAGTCTCATTTTGTGGGATCCGTCTTCTATTAGTTAGGGTATTCTTTTAACATCACTATACTGGAAAGCATTTTTCTCTACATATTAACATGCAGATTCTTGTAGTATGTGTGATGAAATTAACGCATAATTTCAAGCCTAATTATCTTATAACAACTTCAAAAATAGAGAAGCTTCTCTCATTCACACATATTACAAGAATCAGTCCATCAATATATAAATGAGGTAGACCTAGTGTACTGCTAATAGATTTTTATAATTAGGTTAAATTTCCCACAATCAAACTAACGACACTAATGGAACAAATCATGAAATGAATCACAAAGTTAATACAATGATCAATGAAATCAATAAACAAATCTTAATTCCTGCCTCTTTTTTTGTTTTTTTTTTTTTTTTTGTTTTTTTTGTTTTGTTTTGGTTCCGATCTTCTGTCTTCAATGAACACTCAACTATACAAAAAACAAAACAAAAATATATATATATAGATATAAAATAAAAAACAAAACAAAACAAAAAATATATAATAAATATATATGAACAGAAAAAGTAAAACAATCAGAAATGCAACTGACAGGCATTGTTCAAAAGTGATTTAGTAGAGATTTTTCTGAGCATCACATTGCATTTGTATGTTGCTTTGTTTATAATCTTAACCTAGATGTATCTATCTATACAAGAGAACGTTGCCTTCTGTTTTCAAACAACTGAGAAGTCAATGTTTTCCTAGGATATTAACGCGTCGCGAATAATTAACTTCGGGGGTGGTTGGATCAGCAGACTTGTGTTGTGGATCTCATGTTTTTTTGCAGTTGGATGAAGGCTTGAAGGAAACTCTGCGCCGCAAGGGTTTGATCGGGTGTTCCGGATATTACAAGCTTCCCTTCACTACACCAGGACGAGGATCGTGCACTTCAACTTTGCACCTGAAAATCTGATTCCAGATTCCGAAATGATCATAATACTACGGATTAAAATAGTCAAATTAAAGCTCTAAAAAACATCGGGCCTACTGAAAAGTTGCAAATATTTGAAGTTCTTATCAACCTTTTCCATGTTTTTATGTTCTTTATTAAAAGGAAGAGCACAAGGCGCTATTGTAGTTATGAAATCGTCGAAGATTATGGCTCTTCTATCAAACATGGAGTTTTAAAATGTACCTCTCTTAGACGATTCAAATTGCCACCGTCTTCACCATAAATAGATCCAAAAGCATGTCTCGAAACTACCATCTCTACAGTTGTATTCGTCACTTTGCAAGTTTGTCTCCCCTGCACAGATATGTAGAGAGAGAAAAGTCGGATATTGTCAACTGATATGTTCCACAAAAAACTTCAAAATCTTCAATTCCATCACCAATGACTAACTTTATACAGAATTTTGGGAGGTAGGGATGCAATGCACGGACGAAAAACACAAACACAGACTGCAAGTGCTTCTCCCTTCCTAAAACAGTGTTTCATTAAACAAACAATTGAACCCCAGTTGAATGATTGAATGTATTCGTTTGAAAACGATAGTTAAGCTCTTGATAATTTAAAACCAACAGAAAACCAAAACAAACTGGAAATTATGAAGAAATTGGGTAAAATAAATGTCCATCTTCAATCTGTATCGTCCAAAACTAACCTTGCAACTTCAGATCTCCACAAAACTTTGTAAAGATTTCTCGACCATTTGTGATGGCTTTGGAACGCCGTGTTTTCACAGCCTGATATTATATGCACTCCAAACAATTAAGTCCTTGGAATGAATTTAGTACTCTCGGAAACTAAAAGGCTATATGGAAAGATTAATGGACCTGAGGTAGCTGTGACCTTCGGGGCAAAGAACCTAGACTGTGGGAGAGTCCTAGTTGGCTCATTTGTTCTGTTAAAAGAGGGCCATCGTTGGCATCAGAAAATATGTCTAAAGACTGGTGTGATCCAGAAGACGAAGGCTCTGACACCCTTCCAAATGAACTCCTCGGTCTTACTTCATTAAGGAGCTTACGAGGCAAAAGATGGTCCCTCAAAGAGCTAGTGACTTGAAACAAAGCACTCTGTACAGTTTTGTACTCTCCAGTAATCTACAAAAGATGAATTGAAAGTTCTGTCCAAAATTTAACTAGGAGTTGGACACAAAAATCACGTCAAAGCAAACTTGAACGTCATAAAGATTAGAATTTCATGTCACAACAGAGAGTCTTGTGTTATAATTTTCAAGATCGATTTCCGACAGGACTTTGGCTAATTTTGTTCCAGAACAGTATTAAGAATCTAAAAATTTGACAAGGAATGTTACTAAAAAAAAGATAACTGAACCTGTACCTGTACCACATGATTTTCAGAAGCTCCTCCTACGATCTGTACATCAGCACCGGATACTCGCCTGATTTCTGAAATCACCTTACCTTCATTTTCACTCAAGCAACCAACTAGATCTGACGCAACTAGAATTTTTCGCAGTAACAGATGCACCGTTACTGAAACCTACTATAAACCCTTTCTCAATGTTCCCCTCAACAGATCTAGCAAAAACAAGAATTAGAGCGTTTTGTGCTGGAGAGATCAATGACTCCAGGTTCTACAAAAAGAAAAGATTGTTAAAAAAAAAGGATCAAGTATTTGAAAACAAAGTTTGTGGACATTGCAAAAACACAGCTTCAAATATGTCTGAACAAAGAGTTTAAATATGACTAAAGTTAGGCTTAAACTTTCAGGCTAACCTCAACCGCAGAAATGGTGACCACACGCTCAACAGAGCCAGTTGTAGGAGCTGTGAATCGTATAGCAGCACCAGTCTCATTCTCTAGTGCTCTGATTATGGCTCCTTTTCTGCCAATCACACTCCCCAGCTGCATCATTAGAGCAAAGAAATCTGAAGACACTTCCTTTTGTGTACCTTTTGCGTCCTTGGTGGAAACCCCATTGGCATCTGTCGTGGAAGAGTCTTCTAAGCACTATTATTGAAAGAAGTTTTTGGTAAACAAAGAACCAGATTTGGAAAAAACTCGACTTGCCAATCAGATACATGCGACTCCCCAGAGGAAGAGCTCTCTGTATGCTTGTTCAAAAAGGCAGGCTCGTTTTCTAGAGGTGGATGATCTTGAAGACATAGAGAAACAGCCAAGAAAGCCTTCTTTACGGCCAAAACAGATCCGCAATCTGTCATGACATAACGCAATCCTTTGAGAAGCGAAAAAAGGAACAAATGGTAACAGATTTTTCTGCTTAATCGCTTTTAATTATATAGCACATACCAGTTTATGATTCTACCAACACACTCGGGGTAGCGCTTGGGGAAACAATTTTTGTAATATTTGGGTAACTCCGCTGGAATGAGTAATTTGAATTGGTGTTTGGGCAACCCAAATAGAAATGGGACATTCCAATGGTGGAAGTGTTTCTCATTTAGCCATTTAGTTCAACATGAGAATTGAGCTCCCCCTCCTTAAATTTGGGCTATTTAAATGTTTTTGCACAATAAACATTTGAGAATGAATAGTTTTTTTTTTATCTTCTATTTATTTTCAAAATGTCTTGGTTTTTTCATTTCAAATATGATTAAGAAGATTTTTTTTTTTTTTTAATGAGTTTTGAGCGAAATGATGAACAAAATTCTATCCATATATCCTATCAAAATTTTCACGAATATAAGGTTTTGTAAGATTTGTTAGAGCTATTTTCAATATCTATCCAAACGCACATTGAAATGCTCTGTATAGAATATGAATATCTCAATATCATTTCAAATATCAATTCAAATGTTTTTGATTAAAAATTTCCACCAAATATTTTTATTCAAAATGCCATCATTCGAATGACTCGACTAAACATACACTTAGGGTTCGTTTGGTGTTTGGGTTGAGTTTGAGATGAGAAGAAATTTTTAAGTTGAGATTGGTTGACTTTTTAAAAACTAGTTATAATTTTTATTGACTTTTTCAGAAGAAGATAAAAAACCAATCGAAAATACAGTTTACTCAACTCAACTGTAATTCGGCTTAGCTTTGCCAAATTAGAATGAAAATAATCCAACAATGACATGAACTTGAAGACATGTCTTTAAAGTCTTGGATATTAATGAGCAGGGCCCACTTATACTATGGAATGGAGCCTATGTGATCCCACCAAATGGAAACTCAATTGAAATCACGTGTCCAAATGAAATTTCTCTCAAACTCAAATGAAAACCTAATAAATAAAGAGTTTTTATTATGTAGAAAAGACTAGTCTTATACTGTAACCTTAAAAACAAAGAATGCAATATGAAATTTTGGTAGAAATGTAATATGAAATTT
The DNA here is from genome assembly GCA_009761775.1 of Ficus carica. NCBI lineage: Eukaryota > Viridiplantae > Streptophyta > Magnoliopsida > Rosales > Moraceae > Ficus > Ficus carica. The sequence continues at coordinate 26,930,165 of CM019743.1, read as the reverse complement.
ATTTCATGTTACCAATTACCTAAAATAAATGTCATTTTATTTTTTATTTCAATGCTTTTTTTTTTTTTTTTTTAATTTCAACTCAAATGTAATATGAAATTTTTTTGAACGAAGAGAAACAACTGGCATCAACTTCGTAGCTCCCAACTCAGATTTTATTAGATAAACCAAAAAAACACAAAGCAAAGCTTAAACAAAGGAAAAGGAACAACCCAAAATGGTAACAGAAGTTAGTGCTGATAAACTAGCAAAAAGGTGCATTTCAACTCATTTTCTCAGTCGTGTCATTTTCCCAAAAACCAAGCAGAAATTTCAGGCCATGATCAGAAAAGCAACAAAGAACCACGAACCTGGATAACTTCGTCTCTTCCAGCGGCATATTCTGGAAGAATCCTGATATCAGCCCCACTCTGCTTCCTCATTCTGACGATATTAGTCCCTCCTTTCCCAATCACTCCGCGTATCTGCGACCCGTGAGCGAGCAATTTGCACCAAACCATTCTCGACGCCGCACCACCGCCATTAACGCCATCTCTCTGCGCCTCCAGCATCCAGATTCTCTCTAAAACCTTAATCATGGCCCCCTGAGCTCCCGACACCTCGCAGCCGCACTCCTCCTCCTTCCCGGACTCATCTCCCTGGCCGCCAGCGATTCCGATTGTCCTGTCCCGCGACCGGGAGCCGATGACCAGCACGATGCGGTAGTCTGACCCCGGCACCGGCTTCTACAGTGGATCTTGGTGTCGGTCTCCCGCCGGAGCTGCGACACGACAGCGCCGTTGTTCCCGATGACGCCGCCTATTACCGACTGGTGGCAGAGCAGCCTGATCTCAACGTGCCCCAGCGGGACCTTTAATTGCTGCCGGGATCGCCGGCGAGACAGCGGCTGCGCTTTGGTATCCCTCCGATTCTGCGTCAGGCGATGGTTCGTGCCGGCGGCGACGTGTTCCGTACGGAGGAGGGATTGAGATCCTCCATTAATGAGTTCGAGGAAGCTGAGAGAGGAAAGAAGGTTTGGGTATTGGGTTAGCGTAAAAAGGGAAAGGGGAGAGAAGAGAAGAGAAAGGAAAGGAATAATAAAATGGTTTTTGCACAGTGCGGAGTGGAACAGAAGAGTGTACGGATTGGGTGTACCGGGGGGGGGGGGGGGGGGGTCGTTTGGTTAAACTCGTTAACTAAAAAGCGCGCCAGGAGTTCCAGACATGCAGTGCCTCTGCGTGTGATCTTAACGTTCACCACTTCTTTTTATTCATTTATTTATTTATTTTTGGAAGACTCACCACTTCCTTCACCGGATGACAAAATAAATAAAATATAAAATAATAAATAATAAAATGAAAGGAAAAATTGAATTAACCCTGGCTTTTATTGTGTTGTATTATAGTAACTCTTTTAATTCTTCATTAAGGGGTTAATTTCATGAAATAAATAGACTATTTATTAAAACTGTTAAAAAATTGTATATTTAAAAAATTTCGAGGTACATAACATATTACTGATAAATTACTTTACATGAATTTTTAAGGAAATTTTATCAACCAAATAAAAATAATATTATAGAAATATGAAAAAAGGTTTGGCGTAATGTTTCATTAAAAAAAATTATTTACCGTGAAGTTATTTAACTCAAGTATTTTTAAAGATGCTATTTATATAAATCTTTTCAAAAAAAAATGTAGTTCGCTTTTCGCTAATTTTTATTTGTCCCCGAATTATAGTTCAATTTTATTTAAATGTCCTTTTGGATCATATGTTATATTTGAATTTTTAACTTGTTGTCATCAAATAAAATTTATAAGTCCTAATGTCGAATTTTAGTTATGTATCATATTAAATTGTGTAACAGTTTTAATTTTCCATTAAACCTAAGATTGAATGTCATTCTTATCCCTGAGTTACAGGTCCAATTTCATTTTACTGTCCGTTGAATTATAAGTTGTATATGATTTTTTTTAAGAACATTTTTATCAATTTAAATGTAGAATTTTAATTGTGTATTCAAATAATATGTGTGTTTGTATAGTTTTCTTAAATGTAATAATTGAATAGTGTAATGATAAAAAAAATTAGTATGCTATTAAATATTAAAAAGTAAATTATGAATTTAGATTTGTTAAATTATTAAAAAATGAAACCACTTGAATGTTTCACCCCAACAAGACAAGCACATTGTTTTTAAATGTTAAAAAAACAAAAAACAAAATCAAACAAAGGATTAGTGTCCGAATATTAAAACATTCCAAAACTAGTCACAATTGAACTATTTATTTTTTTCATAATAGTCATTTCTTTCAAAGATTGTTATAAAATTAGATTGTAATTAACAATGAAGATTAAGTGTTTTTTAATAAAGATTAATTCTGTCTTAAAATATTTGAGCACAAGTGTGTTTTCAGAATTTACACTTCAAAACAGAAATATGATGAGAAAAATGTTATTACAATATAGTTTAGCAGGTTCAAAAGGAACATTTACAAATAAGGGACTATAATATGGTAAGGCCTACAATTAAGAGACCAAATTTTACTCTCACGCTTTCACCGATCGAACTTCTACTAGTTCCACCGCTTTAAACGTTAATTTTTTTTCAAAAAAAAAAAAAAAAAAAAGCGTCCAACGCCACTAGAATTAACAATAAAAAAGTTCCATCATACAGATCCATGACCAGTTTCCAATCCCAACCATGCATACATAGAATAACAACTTTCAATCGGACAACCAAAATTAATTACCAGAGGTAAAGTAATCCAACTCAGGGTCCACCAGGCGAAGCACAGGTGGAGTCCGAGTTGGATCGGACATTGAAAAACTCGATTTATATTGTTTAAAGAGGCAAGAGCAATGGCCAGGAGGGATAGGGGGGAGGAAAGTGGGGAACGGAAAGAGAAAAGGTCAGAAGTGGACAGAGAGATAAGGCAAAGAAGATGGGGTTGTAAGATGATAGAATTTCGATACAAACGAAAAGAAGCGTTCCAAGGAGTGGGTTGTTGCCGAACACTGGCAGTGGGTGGGACGTTAGAGCGGCAAGGCAAAGGCTCAGCAACGCACAACAATAAACTAAATCTACAATCGAAACCCATACACCAAATATGTGCTTACTAAAAATAATATTAAAAAAAAAAAAAACTCAACATCCAAAAAAATACATACCCATAACTACAGATATAATCTAACTCTAATTTAATATTCGACTGGCCTTATCAAAGCAAAAGGCAATAAAATGACCACTGCTTAGGCGCTTAGAAGACATCCTCCCACTTAAAAGCATGTAAAACGTCAACCCACTAGCAAAGATAAAAGAAACAACATCATATTTGATTATTACAAACCAAGCGTATGACAAAGCCACAACAAATTGTATTAGCTAGAACAGATTAAAAGTGAAATAAAGGCTTGAGAAGAAAGAAAGAGTACACGAACAACGAATTGATATAATGAAAATTGAAGTTACCCCTAATAATAGGTTTGTTGTATAATATGAGTGAAATTGTCATTTTACATAATTTTATTGGGTGAAACTGTGTCTTGAAGGGTATTGCGAGCCATTTTAAAAAATTATAGTACTCATACGGATGTAAATTTTAAGTCCATTAACCCACTATGGGCTACCTTAATTGTCTTTAAGTTTTTTTTTTTTTTTTTTTTTTTTTGAAGGTTATTATTATTATTATATTTGGTCTTGAGCATTTGTCTTTCTTGCTTCTTCTATTTTTTTCCCCCATTTAATGAATTGGATATTGGATGGCATTGATGATTTATTTCTTAACATTGTATTTTTTTTTTTGTCTTTAGAAAAGAAGGGAAAAAAAATAATAAGAACAACCTTAAACATTAAGGTTGTTTTTCTGACAGAATCAAAAGACATTACGTAGAATTTAAAAAGTCTTTCAATACCAGAGACATTTAGCCATATTAATTGAAAATATGAATAAATGTATATATAATTTTCAACTAATTTGGTGGTTTGGTTTGTTTTTGATGTATTGTATATCAGTTTTCTCGATTCCGTTGTTTGCCTAGAAAATTTTTGGTATTGTAAGGGGAAAATAAAATCGTTAATGATTTTGTATTTTTACTGAAGATGTGAAGGGGAAAAAAAACACTATCATAATCCGTTTTGGATTCTATCAGAATCAATTTTGCATTCTATCGGAACTCGTTTTGAATTCTGATAGAATCCATTTTGCGTTCTATCATAATATGTTTTTGGATTCTCAGATTCTGCTAGAATCTGTTTTGGATTCTGTTAGAATCCATTTGGCATTCTACCAGAATCCGAGAATTCACGGATTATATCATAATCTGTTTTGTTTTTATCAGAATCTATTTCAGATTCTCAGATTTTGATAGAATCCATTTTAGATTATAATAGATTCTATTTGGTAATTGGTGCTGGCGACTGGAAACTAGCAATCCCCCGGCGCCGGATACGTCTAGTTATCTTTGTTGAAATACTAAAAAAAAATGTTAGAATGCATTTTGGATTTTAACAAAATTATTTCCGTCAACCTGCAATTGACTAGCGCCGGGTAACTGGAGCCGGATATGTCTGATCATATTTGTTAAAATACAAAAGAAAGAAATTCCTTTAGAGACCATTTTGGATTCTAACAAAATCTTTCTGATGACCAATGCCGGTCACCGAAGTCGAAGACGTCCGGTTATTTGTTGAAATCAAAAAAAAAAATTTCTATTCGAATCCAATGGATTCTAATATAATCTTTTGACAACCGTCAACCGACTCCGGAGATGTCCGGCTATCTTTATTGAATACAAAAAAATAAATAAATAAAAAATAAATAAATAAATCTATTCGAATCCGTTTTAGATTCTAATAGAATCTCTCGGTGGCCAACGACTAGCTGGCATTGGCGACCGATAACCGGCGATCGGCAATCGGCAATCTGAGTCAGAGATATCTAAAAAATATTTAAATAAAAAAAAAGAGAAGAAAGAGAAAAGAAGAGATAGGAATATTTTGTATATTTACTATTTTTTTCATCTAATTATTTAATTAATGTTATGAAATGGTAAAATTATCAACTTTCCTCTTATGGTGGGCAAAATTATATGGAGGTGCCAAATTTATGGCATTCTTGTAAATCTCCCTTTATGTAATGAGAGAGGATAATTCATTCGTTGAATACTGGAAAAAGCATCTGAATGACACAAATTTATAGATCATTGTACTAACGTGACATAAAAAATTAAAACCAAACTAATATGACACAAAAAAACTAAAATGAACTACAATTTGTGTCATGTTGATCAAGAAGAGAAATTTGTGTCATATTGATCTAAATGAAAAAAAAAAAGTGGTTATTTAGATAATTTTCTCTTAATTTTATTTACATCGTTAAATGATATGCCTTGCAACGACAAAGCTAGGCCTGTTTATAGATAAGCAGTTAAGAAACTAAAACAAGAATGAGAAACTAACACAATAAGGAAACATTTTCTTAATTGTTCAATGTATCATTATGATCCATCTAAATAATCCTAACGAATAATAATAATATTTGTTCTTAAATTGTTGCTTTTCTAATCCGCATGGTTTCTGATTTTTTATTTATTTATTTTTTGGAGCTTGAACTTAATTCATTTAATCAATGTAGAATTATTTATACCTATTCAAGTAATAATAAGGTAACAGATAAAAGTGGAAGATAAATAATTCCATAATGAATAAGTACATGTAAAAGTTATGACATGTGCTTGTGTCAAAATCTAATTGTGTAAATAAATAATGCAGTGTTTTATTAGGACTTTTAAGATTTAATTAGGACAACAAAGATACGATTTTCTCTAAATAGATGTCTCTAAAAACGTACAAATATCATACCTTACTCCTTATTTATAGTTTTTCTTAGGGGTTAAGTTGTTACAATTGACATTACACATGTCATTTCAATCATTACATTGCTGACATGGTCCCTTTCTAACGGGTTGCTGATGTGGCATTCTGCACTTGTATCTCTTTAGTCTTCATTTTCTAATCCTTCTTATCTTATCAGTCCTCTAAAATCGTTGTTCTATTTAGTAATTGAATGCTGTGTGTGTCGTATCCAGACTTTGTCCCCACAACATGTCATCTAATTTTCTATTATCGACACAGAACTATCCTTCAGCTAAATAAACACCACACGAAATTCAACTCTTTTGTCTCCTAATTTTCTTCATCCTCTTTTACAGTTAAAATGAGAATATCTATTCAAAAACATCAAAACAGCGCGATAAAGAAACTAAGAAATCAAAGGCAGCCCGAAAAGACTAGCCCCAACAAAACAGGCAGCGCAACAAAAACAACACAAGAACAACCACCACACAACGAGAGCCAAAAAAAAAAAAAAGAAAAAAAGAACTCACATTCGGTTTTTGGCTTCCTAATTTGGTGGTTTTCATATTGGGTCTCAAGATAACCTAAAAAGTTATCCACATATCTGTCTTGCAAATCCCTATCCCCAAACACCAAGCTCATCTCCTTAGCCTTGTCTCTATAAACCTTACCCTCTTCTTTCAGCATCACCAACTTCAGCGACTCGGCCACTGCGTCCTTCGTAAACGACCCGTCGTTTTCGTCCCTCGGTATCACATATCCAACCATCTTCTCCTCCAAAACCTTGGCGTTCAAACCCTGATCGTTCGAGACAGTCAACAACACCAACGCTTTCGACAACTGAAGCGCTTCAACAACGGAGCTCCAACCCGAGTGACTCAAAAAAATGCCGACCGAGTCGTGGGCCAAAATCTTCTTCTGAGGAGCCCAACCCATGCAAACCAACCCGCGTCTTCTGGTCCGCTCCTCGAACCCAGTCGGGAGCTGGACCGGGTCTGAATCGGATGACTCGTTTCTGAGAATCCATAAGAATGGCAACTCGGAGAGCTCTAAACCTAGAGCCAACTGAGTGAGCTCGTGTTGACTCAGTTTGGCTTCGCTCCCAAAAGCCACGTAGAAACAGAGCTTTTCTGCTGTTGTTCTAGCCATTGTTTTATGGACCTCCACTTGTCTGTCTCGTCTTCCTCGAGAAAAGGCATCGGCGGGAGCTGGCCAACCGGAATCACCGGTTTCTGGTGAAGATCCTCTAGAAGCCGCAACCACTCTGTTTCAAACTCCCAACAGCTCCTAACGGCTATAATGTCGCAACTTTTCATAGCTTCCACCAGACGTTTAAGAACTGAAACACCATTATGTACTTCAATTAACATGTTAAAGATTCTCAAGATCTCGAATCGTCGAAACGCCACAGTGGAGGGGAATGGTACCCACTTGGGCCGTACCATGAAGTCTTCGGGCTGACTCGGTCGCCCGGAGACTTTGAGCTGAAGAACCCTAAACCGGCTGCGATGAAAATGCTAAAGAAAGCACTGGAAATGCCGAGATTTCGAGCTGCATTGGATAACCAGCAAGCTGCGTAATCGAAGAGAAGCCAATCTGGTTTGGAGGATTCAAGGAAGCGTGTTATGGGTTCTTGGAGGCCGTCGTAGGCTTTGTAGAGCAAAACGACTTGTCGTTCGGTTGCGTCTGCGGTGGCTTCCACGTATTCGGGGAGGTTTGCTACGTGGGGTAGTGGAAGTTTGATGAATTTGATGAGAGGAAGAGATTTGGAGGTAGTTTTGGGAGGCGCTCGATGTTTCTGGAGTGGATATGAAGGAGATTTGATGACCCTTTTGAGCAATGAGCTTGGCAAGCTCTAGATATGGAATCATGTGGCCAAAAGCCAGCCATGGGAACATGGCGATATGAAGCTTCTTCCTGTGATCTTCTTCTTTTGCCATTACTAATCTCCTAATGAATGCTTGCCTCAACTGTATAACTCTATCAGACTACATCATAATCTTCAAGGCTTGTTTACAAAATATGTGAATATGACAATTTGATTTCACCGATATTAAACGTGCTCCACCTTAAAAATTTTCTCCTTGTGAGTTTCTTTTTTCTGCTTTTCTTTAAATTAGTTGCCGTAAATTGATGGCAAGTAGTACTACGTAGTACCATTATTAGTCGCTTTGTGTCAGTAGCTCTAGTCAACTTTTCGATAAGTAATGCGTTGCAAAAGCAGAAATGAAATGATTGTATCATTTTATTTGCCTTTGCAGAAAGGAAAAGAAAAGAAAAAGAAAAGAGAAAAAAGATGTTAGCGGTTCTCTTGTTGAATTTTTGATATTATAAATGATTTTTTTTTTTTTTGGCATAAAAGTAAATGGGTTATATGGGTAGAGTTTAGAATGCTCAGATAATCTCGGAGAGGTTGATATCCTCTACGTGATATATGGATACTTCACGAAATAGATTACCCATATACCCCGATCAATGCAGTGGGACGACGAATCTAAACATTCAGCTAGGAGAACGAGTATCCTACCAACTTACTTAAAAATCGTTGGCTAATAAATAATATTTAGCCTATGTTCAATGAAATCATTCAAGCTAAAACTCAACTCAGTTTTTTTTTTTTTCTAAAAAGTCAACTAATTTTACTATTAATCATCCTATATAACTTGAAAATTCATAATTTTTTATATACAAGTTCACATTAGATGAATTAAAAAATAAAGTTGTATAGAATTTCAAGACAAACGATACAAAATCCATATTAATATATTTTTTTTTCTGAATACGTTTAAAGTTTTATATTTACTCTCCAATAAACCAAACGCACATCAAACGTACAACTCAGCTCCAACTTAACCAAATCAAAAATTTTCAACTCCCAATTGTTACCCCAACCATATGCTTAATCAATCATATTGTAACATATTTTTTGCTTAATTAATCATATTATAATCCTTAAAAAAACTACAATTTGAATTACTTAACGTTTTATATCATGTATTTTTTTTCTTTTATCTAGAATGTATGCAATATATTTAAAGTTGCATTTTAAATTTTCATATCAAATTTAATACATATCAAGACTTTTTTCTCGGTCAACACTTTATTTTGACCTAAAAATGCTTAAATTTCCCTTAAAAAAGAAATGATAAAACAATAAAGCCTTTTATTTTTTCAACAAAAAATTCAGACTTCTCAACCTCACCTTCATAACCACTCGGCCCTGTCTCACCCTGCCACCGTGCATCCCTTATGACCCCTCCTCAAACCCTTTACTTAATTTAATTTAAATTATAATTTCTTAATTTTTAACTTTTAATGGTGTTTGGGTATTTTTGGCATTGAATTTCGGTGATCGAGAAAATGTATAGATTTATAAACCAAATGTAATCTAATAACATAAAATTTAGAACTTTCAAAGGCAATATATTTTTTGAAAAGAACAAAAATTACGGTATAAAAATGTAAAAAAAAAATAGTTTTTCTTTTTTTTAAGAGTTATTTAGATATTTTAAGGTCAAAATTAAGTGTTGATTGAGAAATTGTATAAATTTGTGTATTAAACGTTATCTGATGATACATAATATAAAACCTAATTATTAAAAAAAAGTTGAAAAGTTTAAAACGCATAATATAGTTTTTTAAATTTGTTTTAATCATTTAGTGTAGCCCCAAAAGATGAACAAGGAAAACAAGGTAGTCCTATGTCCTATGTAGTCAGAGCTCTGCGACAAAACAATACGGCAATTATATATAGTAGATTGTAATAATCCTTTTTGCTTTTCATTTTGTTAATCTTTTTAGCCAAATTATAACAAATAGTATATTTTATAAATATTTTTGAAGTTTATAACAGGATTTTTAAAATGATATATTCTAATATATATTTTCTGATAAATTCATAGATAGAAAAAAAAACTGATTTCTGGTTAATTTATAACAAAATTGTGTAAATTTAATATTTAGATAAAGGAGCGAGCGTGCGAGCGAGATGCTTATATTCATTAGTTTATTATTTGTTATGATAACGTGTTGGGGCCATTCGAAATCCAGAACACGTTTTGGTGTCGTTACCGATGATTGTTTTATTTAGTTTTTGGTTTTTTGAGATCAATCACCCATAGTATTCATTTGGACATATTTTCTCATTTTTAGTATATTTACTTGTTTTGTTTTATTTTGTTTGTTTTTGTGTTATGTGAACTAATTGAGGTTTTTGTGTTACCTGGTCAATCTTCCCAAGTTTTGCCTCCATTGATTTGGAATCATTATCGATACTTGGTGGGATTTAAAGACTTGCTAGTTCGGTTCTCATATCATGATTTTTCTACAGAATGTCAACTTGACTTCCTTAATGTCTTATGTGACATAACTAGGCAGTGGGCTGTGGACGTTTGATGTTTGATGAGAGAAAAGAGACTTGGGAAGGGATCGATGTTTCTCGGAGTGGATAAAGAGGAGATTTGATGACCCTTTTGAGCTATATATGAGCTTCATGAGCTTCTATGAGATCATATGGCCGAATGCAAGTCATGGGAACAGTCAATTAGACAGAAAATCCGGAATAACTATCTTCATTCTAATTATTTATAATACGTCTTTTAAAAAGTATAAATATTTTATAACTAGTTTTTCTGTGTTTAATATTTGATTTAGTGTGACTGATTAAAACTAATTGTCAGAAAAGTACAACGCCAATAATAATAATGCCATAGAGTTTGGGATATCAAAATTTAGAACCTTTCAGTATTTATTTATTTATTTATTTTTTCAAAAGATCAAGGAAAATAATGGTAGTCCTATGGAGATGTAGCGAGAGCTTTGCAACGAAACAATAGCTGGCACGTAAAGAGTAAATTGTAATTGCCCTTTTGCTTTTCATTTTTTATTTTTCTCTTAATTATTTGTTCTTTACAGGTAATTAGATGAGATGATTTACCTTCATGCTGTGTAATTTAATTTTTATTTAAAAAGTTTATCTTTGATTTTTTACCTGTATTTTTATGTCATCAAATTACATCACATATCCAAATGCATATCTTTTCTCGGTGAAGACACCATTTTGACCTATGAAATGACAAAATTAACCTTAAAGTATTATGCTTTACCACATTTAACTGTGTAAGGAAACAAGTATAAATTCATAGGTGTTTTTTTTTTTTTTTTTTTGGTAATTTCACTTTTAACACCTGTAAAAATTTTATTATTAAAAATAGTACTTTTTTTTCCCTTCATTACTAGCACTTAATGTGGGGCCCAGCAGCATTTAATGTATATCAAATTACGGGTTTGCCCTCATCTCCTTCAGCTCAAATCTCTCTCTCGCATGGCTCAAAAAATTTTTATGCACAGACCAACATCTACAGTGTTTTAGAGAGAGAAAACTGAAATCTAGAGAGAGAAAGAGTTACCACCCACCGGAATCTTATTTTTTTTTCACTTTTTCGCCTAGCCCCCCACCCATTTTGAAACCCAAATCTTCATATAATAGAGAGAAACTTCCATTTAGAGAGAGAAACTTCCATCGAAAGTTTTTTTTATATTTTAAATCTAACATTTTTAGCCATTTTTGAGTAAAGGTTATTCCTGTTATGACCATCGAAAGTTTTTTTTTTTTTTTATGACCATCGAAACTTTCATTTAGAGAGAGAAACTTTCATCGAAAGTTTTTTTTTTTTTAAATCTAACATTTTTAGCCATTTTTGAGTAAAGATCATTCTTATTATGACCATCCGGTCATAATAGTTATGACCTATGTTAAATTTTTTTTTTTTAAATCTAACATTTTTTGGTCATTTTTTAGTACATGTCATAACAGTTATGACCGGGTAGTCATAATGGTTATGACCAGGTCATAATGGTTATGACCGGATGGTCATAATGTTATGACCAGGTAGTCATCATAGTGTGGTCATAACGGTTCATGACCGGGTGGTCATAACGGTTATGACCGGGTGGTCATAACGGTTATGACCGGGTGATCGGTGAATAACAGTGTGGTCATAAGGGTTATGACCGGGTGGTCATAACAGTTATGACCGGGGTGGGTCATAACAGTGTGGTCATAACGGTTATGATCGGGTGGTTCATAACCATTATGACCACACTGTTATGGACTACCTGGTCATAACCATTATGACCCGGTCATAACCATTATGACCACCCGGTCATAACCATTATGACCACACTGTTATGACTACCCGGTCATAACCATTATGACCATCCGGTCATAACTGTTATGACCTGTACTAAAAAATGGCAAAAAATATTATATTTTTTAAAAAAAAAATTTTTACAATAGGTCATAACTATTATGATGGTCATAATAAGAATGACTTTACTCAAAAATGGCTAAAAATGTTAGATTTTAAAAAAAAAAAAAAACTTTCGATAGAAGTTTATCTCTCTAAATGGAAGTTTCGATGGTCATAAAAAAAAAAAAAAAAAAACTTTCGATGGTCATAACAGGAATGACCTTTACTCAAAAATGGCTAAAAATATTAGATTTAAAAAAAAAAAACTTTCGATGGAAGTTTCTCTCTCTAAATGGAAGTTCTCTCTATTATATGAAGATTTGGGTTTTCAAAATGGGTGGGGGCTAGGCGAAAAAAGTGAAAAAAAATAAGATTCGGTGGGTGGTAACTCTTTCTCTCTCTAGATTTCAGTTTTCTCTCTCTAAAACACTGTAGATGTTGGTCTGTGCATAAAAATTTTTTGAGCCATGCGAGGGAGAGAGATATTTGAGCTGAAGGAGATGAGGGTAAACCCATAATTTGATATACATTAAATGCTGCTGGGCCCCACATTAAGTGCTAGTAATGAAGGGAAAAAAAAGTAATACTATTTTAATAATAAAATGTTACAGATGCTAAAAGTGAAATTAAACCCATATTTTTTCCCTAAAACAAAAAGAAATAAACAAGGGTATTAAATAAACACTAGAGCTTAACACGTAAAACAAAAAAAAAAACAAAAACAAAAAAAAAAACAAAAACCCATTTCAGACCGAAATCTTACAAGTGACCCGATCCTATAAAACTTTATAATCTCGATCCCGCGGTTGTATATGCTAAGGACTCCACGATAAGCTCTGAAGTTGAAGATTGTTTCTTCAATTTGCGTTGAGAGTTGAAGTTAAAAGTTTGGATTCAACATCATGTCCCAAATTATTTTTCACTTTCAACATTAGATGATTAGACATCTCTAACTCAAATAATCAAGGAATACTCATATATTATCCTTTGATAATATACAACTTTATTTTTGAATTTCAACCTAGATGGTTGACCATCTTTGACTCTAGTCACTGAAATCAAATCATGATATGATATGGTGCTTTAAACTATCTACCAAGATATTCCTTCCACTATCACTTACAATGCTCTGATCAATCAATAATTTAAAAATAAATTAAAAAAAAAGAAAAAGAAGAAGAAGAAAGTAAGCATTTAAACAGAAAAGTCAGTTTTCACTCTCCCTCTTCCTTTTTCTATCGCTAGAGTTTACGCTGTTCATATTTCTTATTTAGGGTTGGAGTCCGGCACCGTCTCTTGATTGATCACTAGACCTCCCGACCCTAAGGAAGATACTTTTGGACTCCATGATGATGGATTTGGTGCGAGATAGCTTTGTGATCGGAGGAGATGCTTTTGATCTCTTTTGATCACGTTGTTTGGCCTTATCACCGGAGGTATTTTTCCATATAGTAGAGGCTTCTTCTCCTATTGTGATAGTGTTTATTTGAAAAAAAGATGATAATGTTTCCGCATTATAGGTGTTGCATTTTTTTTCGCTATAATTTTGTCTCAATTTCGTAATAATGGATGTAGTCTACCCACGCTTATATATGCGGTGTTGATGGTGACTTTTTTGTTATTTGTCTCTTGATATCAATCGATCGGAGTTTTTCATTTGAATGTAATAGCAGCGTTGTTGAAAGAGCTATATGTGTGCTCGATAATTGTATACCTTTTTGATTTCCCGTTGTTGATATTCAGTGCACATTTTACCCTCCTGTGTGTTTTATTAGAATTTACAGGTGGAATCGATATGTAATTGGGGTTAAATCTTCTTGTGTTATAAAGTTATTATACCCAATTTTGGTGTTTATATTTTCTTGATTTAGAATAGAATTACTTTAAAAAATAAATAAATAAATAAAACCTTCTTTGACTCTGTTGCTCAAAAACTAATCTGGTTGATCACTTTTGACGATCTACAATAGTATTTTACCTAAAAAAAAATAAAAAAAAAGGCACACAAAATAATGAGATTAAAATATCGTCTTTCAAATAAACCCATTAAAGAACTTACACCAACAGTAAAAAAAAAAATAAATAAAGAACATAATAGTAGTAGTAAAATAGAAGTAGTCTTGTCAGCCTTGCACAGTTGCAGTACTGATGATGAAAAGCTCAGTCTTGCTCTTGTCCCGGAAGCTCTCGAACCTGATCTTATCCAATTCTTGAACTGAATGAAAACCACGAAATGGACAACAACTCCAAAACTCTAATCAAACATCATCAAAACAACGGTAGTATTTGGCTCTTTTGCATATGGTTTGCTGTAACAATCCCACTTCTCGAGTCATTACTTATATTTCGTTTAGTTTTTAAGTTTAACTCTAATTAAATTATATTTTTTTATCTTAGTTTTTATTTTTATTTTTTCTGAAAAGTCAATAAAATTTTATAACTAGTTTTGAAAAGTCAACCAACTCCAACTTAAAAAATTTTATCTCAAACCGGCGAACCAAACGCAAGCTTAATTTTTTTAAACTTAGGGTCCGTTTGGTGTTTGGATTTGAGTTAAGTTTTTTAAGTTTAAATAGTAAATTTTGTTGACTTTTCAGAAAAGACAAAAACTTTTTTAGAAAAGATAAAAACTTTTTCAAAAAAAGATAAAAATTAAGATGAAAAAGTACAGTTTAGTTTGAGTTAAAACTTGATCACCAAACGGACCCTTAATTACTTACTTTAATAATGACCTTAATGATGTAAGATCAAGAAAAACAGATAGTGAGAGAGAGGAATTTAGAGAATAATCCATTCATCCAACGTTATGTTGTCTGGCCATACAATGACAAGTTGGGCCTATTATGGATAGAAAATTAAATAAACTAATAAATTAGATTATAAGAATGAGAAACTAACAGAAACAGGAAATATTATCTTAGGTATATTACAACAGTCCATCTAAATAATCGTAATTAATTAATAATAAGTTATTGTTAAATTGTAGATTTCCCATTCCGCATCACTTGGTTTCTTTTTTTTTCTTCTTTTTTTTTTTTATAGCTTGAACTTGATTCAATCATTATTGATGTAGAATTATTCATGTCATTCAAGTAATAATATAGTAACAGACTAAAAGGGGAAGACAGATATTTCCATAAAACTTAAAGACTTTCGAATACACATTATTTAGGTATGCAAGGAGGGAATAAGTACATGTAAAAGTTGTGACATGTCATCTAATTTATTATCGGACGGGAATCATTCCTTTAGCTAAATAAAGGCAACACGCAAAATTCAACTCTTTTGCTTCCTAATTATTGTTTTTGATAATTTCCTCGTAATTTTCTTCTTCCTCTCTAACAGTTAAAATGAGAATATCTATTCAACAAATGCCAAAACAACGCTATAAAGAAACTAACAAACCAAAGGCAGCCAAAAAGCCCAGCCCCATCAAACAGGCAGCGCAAAAAGGAAAAAAAAAAAAAACCCAAGAAAACCCAACACCCACGAAAAAAAAAAACTAGGAGACTCGCATTCGGATTTTCGCTTCCTAATTTGGTGGTCGTCGTCCATGGGTTTCGAGATAACCTAGAAAGTTATCCACGTATCTGTCTTGCAAATCCCTGTCGCCAAACACCAAGCTCATCTCTTTAGCCTTGTCTCTATAAACCTTACCCTCTTCTTTCAGCATCACCAGCTTCAGCGACTCGGCCACTGAGTCCCTCGTAAACGACCCGTCGTTTTCGTTCCTCGGTATCGAATATCCAATCAGCTTCTCCTCCAAAACCCTGGCGTTCAAACCCTGATCATTGGAGACAGTCAACAACACCAACGCTTTGGACAACTGAAGCGCTTCAACAACGGAGCTCCAACCTGAGTGACTCAAAAAGACGCCGACCGACTCGTGGGCCAAAATCTTCTTCTGAGGAGCCCAGCCCCTGCAAACCAACCCGCGTCCCTCGGTCCGCTCCTCGAACCCCGTCGGGAGCTGGACATGGTCTGAATTGCCTGAGTCGCTATGAGTTCTCAGAACCCAGAAGAATGGTAACTCAGAGAGCTCTAACCCAAGAGCTAACTCAGTGAGTTCTTGTTGACTGAATTTGGCTTCACTCCCAAAAGCCACGTATACAACTGAGCTTTTCGCCTTTAGGTCTAGCCATTGTTTTATAGACCTCCATGTGTCCATCTCATCTTCATCCAGAAATGGCGTCGGCGGGAGCTGGCCAACCGGAATTACCGGTTTCCGGTAAAGATCCTCTAGAAGCCGCAACCATTCTGGTTCAAACTCCCAAGAGCTCCTAATCGCTATTAAGTCACAACCTCTTATGACTTCCTTGGCACGGTAAAGAGCCGAAACACTGTCGTTTTCTCCCACTAGCGAGCTTAAGATCCTCGAGATCTCGAAACGACGATACGCCACAGTGGAGGGAAAGGGTACCCAGTTAGGCCGTACCATGAAGTCTTCTGGGCTTGACCGGTCGTCCGAACACTTTGGGACCAAAAAGGCTAAACAAGCCGCAATGAAAATGCTGAAGAAAGCACTAGAAATGCCGAGATTTCGAGCTGTGTCGGGTAACCAGTAAGCTGTGTAATCGAAGAGAAGCCAATCTGGCTTGGAGGATTCAAGGAAGCGTGTTATGGGTTCTTGAAGGCCGTCATAGGCTTTCTCAAGCAAAACGACTTGTCGTCCGGTTACGTCCATGGTGGCTTCCATGTTTTCCGGGAGGTTTTCTACATGGGGTAGTGGAAGTTTGATGAATTTGATGAGAGGAGAGAGGTTTGAAGGGAGTTTTGGGAGGCGATCGATGGTTCGCGGAGTGGATATGAAGGAGATTTGATGACCCTTTTGAGCTATGAGCTTGGCGAGCTCTAGATAGGGGATCATATGGCCGAAAGCTAGCCATGGAAACATGGCTATATGAAGCTTATAATTGCAGTCTTCTTCTTTTGCCATTGTTGAATATCTTCTTATGCATGCTTTGCTTCAACTCTAAATTGCAGCCTAGCTTTATCAAACTCGATCAGAATCTTTCAAGGCTTATATTTACAAAATATCTGAATATGACCATTTGATTTGACCCCTCAAAGACCACTTGCTACCATTAAAAAGTTCAAGTCGTACAACGTATTACCTTTATTAATTAGTATGTCCCAATTGTTGTCCCGTTTGCTCATGTAAACTTTTAGACAACGCATGAGTAATAAAGAAGAAATATTATTGTACCCTTTATTTGCCTTTGGAGAAAGTAAATAGGACCGAGATTGTCGGCGAAGTAATATCTTTTGTATATTTTTTCACGACCTAAATGATATGTAATTATTCTTAGAATGATTTGTCATTAAAAAGTTTTAAAATCTTTTCATATCTTTTTTTTTTTTAATACTTAATTCATATAACTGATACGGTATAATGTGATTGATTAAATTGTATCATTTGAGCGACACTTTAAAAAAAAAAAAAAAAAAATAAAAGCATGTAAATGTAGGACATTGCTCAAAAATTAATGCCATGAAGTTTGGGATATCCAAATTCAAAACCTTTCCGTAATGTATTTCGTTTTGGGTAGTAAACTTCCTTAATGTTTTAAGGTCATGCAATGTAGTCGGAGCTTTGTGGCAATATGTCAAATGTAAATTGTGAATAGTAATAATACCTTTTTTGCTTTTCATTCATTTTATTCTTCTTTTAATTTTTGGTTTTTTATGCATTTATTAGATGGGATGATTTACCTTTTCATACCATATATTTTACTTTTATTTTCAAAATATATCTTATATTTTTGCAGTCCTGTATTTTTATTTCCTCCTATTACATCAAAAATATAAATGCCTGCATTTTCTCAAGGAGGCATCTATTGACACTATCTGTCTACTTTTTCCACCCATTTTTTTAAATTACCCATTAAGAAAATTTTAAATGTCAATTATTACATATTACAATCCATTTTATTATTCCAAAAAAGTCTCAACCCCCATTTTTTAAACAATCTTTTTTATCATTTTCGTTGCTTTTTTTTTTTTTTTTTGTCAGGTTCTTCTTCTTTTTTTTCCCCCCGAGAAATACAACTATTATATGTTTTTTTTTTCAGATAACTTATTTTATTTGAAATCCGAAAAAATTATAGTTTTATTTGTATCCTTTTCAAGAAGTAATGTCTACATATATGTATATACATATATCAAGTTACTATTCATAGTTTTTATTATAATTGTTGTTGAGAGTAGTTGCTCATGACATAGCGAATAAAAACCTATGAGAAGTTTTCAATTTTGATTATATCTTTTAAAAAATAAATCAAGAACTTTTTTTTTGAAGTTTGAATCAGGGGTTTTGTCATTTTTTATTATTATATTTTCTTTTTAAGAGTATTAATGTGGATGTTTTTAGTTCAAAAGAAAGTGTTGATCAAGAGAAGGCATATATTTGTGTTTTAAACATAACATAATTATATTAAAATACAGACTTTAAAATGCATGCTATAATTTACGAATAAAATAAAATACATGATATAAAAAAAGATAATAATCCAAATATTATTTTTTCTTTTTAAGGATATTTTGAATATTTTTATATTAAAATTAAGTGTTTACCAAAAAAAATATACAAATTCACACATTAAATATAACATGACTATTTATAAAATATAAAAAATTTAAATGCAACATAAACTTTCTGAATAAAATCAAAATACATAGTATGAATTATTGAAAAAAAAAAATCTCTTTAACTGCCCCAAACACTAAAACCGTACTACTTTAAGTGAAGTATATGAATTTGACCAAGCTAGTTTGCTTCTTTACAAGTCTCTATACCATGAGTTTTAAGGCGCCCTAGAAACTCATCCACATACTTTTCCTGTATTTCTCTATCACCAAACAGCTTACTCGTTTCCTTCACTTTCTCTCTATAAACCCTCCCTCTTCTCCCACTATCACCATCCTCACAGATTCCGCCACCGCGTTCCTCGTAAACGACCCGTCGTTCTCGTCCCTCGGCACAGAATACCCAATCATCTTCTCCTCCAAGAGCTTCACATTTAAGCCCTGGTCGTTAGAAAACGACAACAAAACCAACGGCCTCGCAAACTGAAGCGCTTCAACCACGGAGCTCCAACCCGAGTGGGTCAAGAAAACCCCAACCGAGTCATGACCCAATATCTTCAACTGAGGAGCCCAACTGCCCCAAACCAAGCCACGTCCTCCGGTTCGGTCCTCGAACCCGGTCGGGAGCTGAACCGAACCGGTTTTATTAGCTCTTAAAACCCAAAAGAAAGGTAGTCCTGAAAGCTCTAAACCAAGTGCTATTTCATTAAGCTCGTCTTGACTCGGTTCAGCCTCGCTCCCAAACGCCACATAGACCACGGAATTCTTCGGTTTTTCGTCGAACCACCCTTTTATCGACCTCCATGTGTCGTTTCTTGTCCGCTAAGAAATGGCGTCGGAGGGAGCTGACCAACCGGGAGAACCGGTTTCTTGAGAAGATCTTCTAATAAGACCAACCATTCGTTTTCCAACTCCCAGCAACTTCTCACCGCAACGGCGTCGCATCCTCTAAGCGACTGGACGATTCGGTAACACACCGAAACGTCGTCGTCCGTGCCGGTTACGCTGTCGAAGACCCGTAAGATTTCAAATTTTCGGTACGCCACATTGGAGGGAAACGGCACCCACTTGGGCGACACGAGAAAGTCCTCGGGCTTCTTCCGATAATCGGGGAACTCTATCCCGATAAACCCCAAACTCGAAGCGGTAAATATGCTGAAGAAGGCGTTTCGGATACCGACATTTCGCGATACGTCGGGCAGCCAGTAAGCAACGAAGTCGTAGAGAAGCCAGTCCGGTTGGGAGGCTTTTAAAAACTCAGCCATGGGGTTTTGGAGATTGTCGTAGGCTTTCTTGAGGATTGGGACTTTTTCTCTCGGCAAATCGGCGGTGGCCTCGGCGTCGTTTGGGAGGTTTCCTTCATGGGGTAACGGAAGCTTGACAAGGTTTATCAATGGCGATAAATTTGGAGGGAGTTTTGGAAGGCGATCGATGTTTCGAGGTGTCGAAATGAAGGAGATTCGGTGACCCTTTCGAGCCAAAAGCCTGGCGAGTTCGAGGTACGGGATTATGTGGCCGAGGGCTAGCCATGGGAACATGGCTATGTGAAGCTTAACGTCTTCTTGTTGGTCTGTAGCCATGAGAAAAATCTCTTGTTGCACTTTAAGACCAAGCACTTGCTTTTTTTTTTATATTGACAGATTTTTGTTTTTTTCCTGTCTTCTTTTTGGAAACTTTATTTACGTGTTTCCTTGCACTTATCGGACAGGATTCTTATTCTCTCCCCCCATATTGTTCTTGTTCTTCTTGGTCCACTTGCAAATTTTTTTTTTTTTTTTTTGGTTTTTTTTTTTTTTTTTTCAAGAGAAAATAGTAAGAAAGGTGATTAATATCTGACAATGTCTTTGTATACTCAATTATTGTTGTTGTTATTGTTGGTTTTAAAATTGAAGAAGAGATTTTTTTTTTTTTTTTAATTGAAGAAGAGATATTTAATTCAGTAACTTTTAGTTTCTTCTAATTAAGGAATTCTAACAATGAATTCAAATGTTTGCTATTAGGTTTGAATGTATGATCTGAAATTAAATAGTGTTATGAAAAAATTAGAAATTGACTAACAATGAGTTTTACAAATATTGTTGTATTTTAGTATTACTTGAGCCCTTTGATGACACCCTGAAAGATATGCTAATACTAATCGTCGGCTTTTCAAACTTTTTTTTTAATTAAAAAAATAAACAATAAAAAATAAAAAGCTATTAACATAAATTGTGAGAGCACATATTGTGCATTTGTAAAAGAGTGCGAGTTTTTTTTTTTTTTTTTTTTTTTTTTTTTTGGTTTCTGTATGTCAGAATTCTTCTAATGCTATCTTGAGACTTGAATTCCTATGCTAAAAAATTTTAGCATTTGAATAGAATAAAATTCTCCATTTTAGTGATGTACTTAATAACAAATTCAATAACTATTTACGAAATTTTAACATGCATTTGCTTTTTTATTGGTTGATTTGTTGAATTTTTCTCATTAATAATTGTAATGTTTTTATTTTTATATTGAAATTAATGATAAAAGATTGGTAAGTAATTATTTTACCTTCCGGGGAGGTTTGAACTATGGCGCACTTTTATTTTAAGTCAGATATATTATTATTACTAGTCTATATATACTTGCAACCACTAGATATATAACACTTAAATAAAAGTATCCACAAAAGTATAAAATAGTAAAAAAAAAAGAAAATATTAAATATATTATCTCTTTTGGCAATAGCATTTATTCCGTGTGATTTCGGATGCAACTTGGAAACCTCACGATCGATTGCATATATATTCCGTGTATATTGCCAATATATATATATATATATATATTTTTTTTTTTTTTTTTTTTGAAAGGATATATTTCCAATCAACTTGAACTCCTGCAAATTGCGCAAAAATTCGTAATTGTATATTTTGAAAAAAATCTAGTGTAACATATTTGAGTCCCTTTGAAAGAATTTTTATTTTTATTTTTATTTTCATAAGTAAAAGAAGATAAAAGCTGTGATTTTTTAGTAAGTGATTAGAACCAAAAAACTTATGGAGTCAAAATGATTCTTAAAAGTTTTTAAGTAAGTAATGATTGTTAGAGTAAAATTTATAACATCTAACTTAAATTTTATTACAAGTTTTAAAATATATTTATAAGATCTTTTACCGGAAACCATATTTTTTGGTTTTGACATAAAGCACTTCTAGTAGATAATCTCCAAACACTTTCTGAAACAGTTATCGGACATAAAAAAGCCAAAAACAGATTCTAAAAATCTCTATCGAACAGGCCCTTCGTCAACTGGACTTGAACTTTTTTCTCTCTTCATCATCATCCACCTCTTTCTCATCTCAAGCTGCCACCGCCCACAAGTGAAGGCTGGGTGGCAGAACGAGACTATATGGCCGGCTTGCTCCGGTCAATGGGCAAAAATCTGCAGTGATCACGTTTAGCCGAGAGATTTTCTTGTGGTAGTGACGCTCATGCGTGGATGTCGTCAACCTCGCACGAGAGAAGATCTCTCACGTGGAGACGTTCCCGATAGGATTATATTGACGTAATTAGACCACCTCCAATGTATAAACCAATGTTAATGTGATATTTGTCATTAAAAATTATGAAAAAATAATGTTATTCTATTTTGTACTATAATGTGTAATGTTTTTCCTAATGTTATTTTTATTTTTTATCATCAATATTAACCTTAGAAAACTATAAAAGTAAATTTTTAATATTTAAGTAATTCAGAAATGAAAGAACTTTAATGATTAGATAAAAAAGTCAAGACACCAATTAATAAATATTAAATATTAAATATTAAATATAGCATTAGCTGTACTAATAGTAAATTTGCCACCAAATTTATCATATGAAAAATTTTGACATCAAAAAGCACTCTATTAAAGAGCACTTTTTTTTTTTTCTACCTATCAATTAAACGTATGTACTAAAATGCTCTTAGTCAAATTAATAATTTAGTCCTCAACTTTTAATTTGGAAAATCATCTACGATTCAAGTCAAATTGATATTTAATATCATGCCGAAATTCCTATTATACTCTCTGTTCGTTGAACAATTCAACCAAAAAAAAAATTAAAAGAAACAATTAAAAAATCCCAAAATCCTTGCTGAATTTTTTTTAGCCACTTGAACTAAAAACACAAAACATTTTTTTTTTTTAAATAATAATAAGCTGGAGTGAGAGGATCTAGAGAAACTTAGCAACTCGATCAATCACTCTATTTTATTAAAGAAAAAGAAAAAATTATAATAAATTATAAATAAATAAATAAATAAAATGATAAAAACAACAACAACAACTGTAAATGAACAAATCGGTTTCATTTATATATCTTGAAACTTTTTCCCTGTCGAACACAAATAGTGTAAGAACTTTTCTATTTAGAATCAACAATTGTGTCTCTTCTCATATCATTAAGCTTCATCAATTATTACCAAATTCCTGAAACCATAATCTCCATTTTTTTTTTTAAGCAAGTGTATAATTATTAATTTTTCTCGTGTTTTTAACCATTTGACGACAGTGATGTTTTTTCTTCTTTTTTCCTGAACCTGATCTGCCCAAGAAAGTCCTGCAAATGTATTGACTTCTTCCATAACTTGATTACTGTTTGATAATTGTAGAGAAAAGACAATGCGATTGTTTGATAATTGTAAAGAAAAGACAATGCGATTGAAATGGTACATGATTGAATTCTAATCGAATGAATGTTCGCTACTGTCATATTATTCTGTTGCAAAGAACATTTGGTGGACTTTGTAGCTGTTTTCTTGTTAGAAACTAAAGACTAGAGTTATCTATTCCTACTTGGTATTTTCCTTTTAATTTTTCTTATTTCTAGTCTAGTTGGGAGAAGCTCGGAAATTTGCTGATTTTTCCACGCACTGAGTTTGCCTATAACAATTTTGTCAATCGGTCCACATGTCAAATTCCTTTCAAAATTGTGATAAATAACAAGTTTTAGTAAACTATTAAAGTAAAGAGTATGTTTTTAAAATATTAAAATTATTTTACCTCTTAAATTTACTATTTACTTTAAATATTTTAAAAACTAATTAGTTATTAAAAACTTACTATTTACTTCTGAAAATGCTATCATTGCTAATGAAAAACTAATTTCCTTTCTATCATTACAATTTTCCATCATTTGTAAGCTTTCTTTTCATCCTATTTTCTTTCCTTCCTACCCTTCCTACCAAACGGAGTGTTAAAGGATCACAACACAAAGTGTCACATGGATCATAATCACGGTGATTTTAGTAATTAATCCAAATATATACAACTAAAAAGGGGGGGGAAAAAACTTTCAAGGACGAAAACGACAACGGCAAAAGAAACAAGGTCAGCACTAGCAAAAGCATTGTCTTCACACTGACTGATCAGATTCAAAGCTATTTACTTGAAGGAGAAGTCAGCCTATTTTCCTCTGAATCATGCTTTGATGTAGCATCTCCACCCATCAACTCCTGAAATCCTTCAACCTTCACTGGCGGAGCCCTAACAACACTCATGTTCCTGCAAATACAAAGAGTAATTCAAAATTAAGACGAATGATTAAACATATTGACCAGCGGTGAGCTCAAAGATCTAAATTCCTTACGGAGTCTGCATTTGAGGCATTTGAACTGAAGGAATCTGTCTAAATTGATTACTAGGTTGACCATGGACATTCGACAACGTGAAATTTGACATGGCAGCAAGTTGCTGCTGCCTGAGCTGCATCTGAGAATATCTACTGTTGAAATTGTTGAATGAAGTATTATCCATTGGCAGTTCTGACGGTTGTTCAATCTTGACCTGAACCAAGGGTCTATCTTTTTCCACATCCATGCCGGGCCGAGGAGTAGATGGCTGACGTCTTCGCAACCGCTCTAACTGCTGTTGTTGCTGCTGCAGTTGTTGCTGCTGCTGCTGCTGCTGCAATTGTTGTTGTTGTTGCTGCTGCAGTTGCTGTTGCTGTTGCTGTTGCAGTTGTAGTTGTTGTTGCAGTTGTTGTTGTTGTTGTTGCTGCTGTTGCTGAAAAATATTGTGGGAGGAGTGAACAAATTGCTGCGTCTTAAAATATTGTTGTTGTTGTTGTTGCTGCTGTTGCTGAAAAATATTGTAGGTCCAAAACAAAATGAGGTGAAACCATTATACTTAAAAATTTATTTAAAATTACTCCAAAAAAAATTCATTTAAAAAAGACCAAGGCTTTGTTTGGTACAGTGGAAAAGGGAGAGGATAGATTTTGGAGAGGAAAAGAGAATCTTGGTTGTTTCGTAGAAAGGAGATAAGGGAGGGAAATTGGAAATCCACAACCCCACCACTTTTTAATCCCCCCAAATTTGGGAAGACAAGTGGATGGAAAAATTTGACAAAGCAAATGTAGGTAAAATAAATATTTTGACCTATTAATCATCTAACTTATACGAGGTTCTAGTTGTAAAATGCATTTGATTAGACATTTTTTTTCCTCTTTTCTTTCTCGTCTACCAAACAACATGATGGAAAACCTCCCTCCTTACCTTCCATTTCCATCAACCATGGATTTTACTCTTCTTTTCACTGAGCAACAAACAGTATCACCGCAAAATACAATATATAGTGCAAGGATGAAGGGACTAGGGATTTAGGCAGACATCACATGGCATCTCGGCATTCATTTGAAAACCAATGCCCCAACTAAAACTCTAACCATCTTGCTCGATCACTAATTCTAGCAAATGTTTCCTTCTTAGGATAACAATCACTAAATACAAAGATTAGAAGCAATATTAAACAATAACAAAATTGATATAGGGTGATGAACATACTTGCTGTTGTAATCGAAGCGCAACCTGGGTTTGTGACACCAGATGTGACTGTATTCCATGAACTTGCTGTGGACTCTGTTGAACAGAAGTCCTAGTGGCATCCTTGACATGCTCCACAAGAGATCCGAAATCACTAATGTTGGTAGACAAAGAAAGAGAAAGAAAGAGAAATAAGATAGTGCTATGGCCCTATAAGGTAGCATAAACTACATAGATCCACTCCACATAACTAATGCAACTGCACGAAAAGACGCTCATGATAGAACAAAATGAAAATCAACAGGACCAAAGCACCTAAATTCCTAATTCCTTTGACTTAGCCTGGGTGCTTGCATAAACACCCTTCATAATTTCCCAGCAAGGGGCTGGCCTAATATTAATATAAATTTGGAAAACACGTGTTCTTTAAGGTTCTCAGCTCTGTCAAACTAGTCACCTTAAGACATGGACAAGAAGTAACATAATAGTAACAACACACGATACAACAGTAACTTTGCCTTCCACATCCACAAATTACCAAAGCAATAAAAAGATACAAGTCATGCTCCAGAGAATAAATTAGGTTTCAAAAAGAACATATATGCTTATGGAGAGAAACAACAGAAACTCACCATTTTAACCTTGAATGAACATCTTAAGAAGTTCGACAGCTGTGCACTGCTTTCTGTAACTATCAGAAAGAACTTTTAAGTTGCGGCCCAGCTCAATCATATGACAGCCCATCAGCTGAGAGAATATCTCAACTGGAACTTCTGTAGAACCTTCGAATCCCATACTTGACAGCATACGGGCTATCACCATTTGAGACAACTGTGATGCTTGCTCTTGACCAAGACATTTCTTGTTTACCACAGACCCATGTTTCCCATGATGCAAATTTCCTCCATGTTCCATGCCGAGGTAAGGATTGATGCCAAACCTCTCGAGCATAGCAGGACTCTTAGTCATAACCCGAGGTAAGGTGTCAAGAACTCCACAAAACTCAATTTTCCGCCTCTCTTCCACTCTATTTGTAACTGGAAGAGCACTATCAGGAACACTGTTCAATGTAAACATGATTTCTGGAAAAAATAATGACTCGTCATCATCGCCATCTGAAACTGAATTTGGACGAATATACGACGAATTTTCTAAACCGGCATTTCCATTGCCCATGTATTGTTCTTCCTTGAATGCTACACGTCTTTTCTTATTCTTCTCAAGAAGTTTTAGATAAGCAGACATCTCCTCTGGTGAGCGTTTATCTGGTTCTTGGTCCCCGAGTGACAACCTATATGGCCTAGTAGTTCTGTAATTCTCAATAAACTGATTATACCATGCTTCAGGCAGAACTTCATTCCGAAACATCTGGTGCATATTATCAATTTCAGATTCCCCATATCTTGATCCAACACCAAATGACGGCTTTGATTGTATCTGGATATGTAGCCAATAATGTTAGCCAGCCCACAATAGCCGGTACGTGAAGAAATAACCAACAAGTACCTTATCTGATCAATGATGTATAACTTTGGGATAACAACAAAAGCATCTCCTATGTTCTATCGAAATGCTGTGTTCCACTCGATGTTTATAGAACTATTGTCTATATCCCCTGTGTTTTACAAATCTATCTTAAAACCTTCCCAAATACGTAGGGGATAGTTTTAACACGATTTATATAACGGTAACATTTCGTAAAATGCAAGAGATAGATGTAACATTCCTAAAAACATAGGTTGGAATGCAGCATTTCGATTTAACAGTTGAGATTTTTGTTACCAACCCTGTAATTTATTTGGGGGGAAAGAGCAGAATGTGAAGCAGAAGCACAAACCAAATGTTACGATTACGGTATAAAAATTCCCAAGTACAAAGCAACGCTTGAATCAGAACTCAGAGATTGACAAAATCAAAGAAAAATCAAATTTTGATGTGACATTCTCAAAATCACAATATTATACTCTGATAAAACAATCGAAATTCCAGGCACCGCACCTTAGACGGCGCCGAATTGGAAGAACCATCCGAAGAAGAACTCTCTAGGGTGAAGTAAACATCGTCACCATGCAAGTGCAAATCTGCAACAAGAACCACACAAATCAGAAAAACCACGAAAACTTTATCTCAAAAACAAGAAAAATAAAACCAAAACTCAAACAAAGGAATTCAAAAAAGCTCACAATTTGGATTTAGCTTGGAAACGGCGAGAGACGAAGAAGAAGAAGGAGTGGAAGAGGGATTAGAGCGGAGGAGGAGGGAGATGCTGGCTTTGTCGAAAAGGAGAGCTCGGACTCTGAGTTGGAGCTGGATCTGAGCCCTAGATTTGGTGTCGTCGACTCTCATGAAAGCTTCCCATGTCGTCGGGGAGTTGAGATAAGGGGCGAAGTTGCCGTAGCAGGAATCGCTGAGCCATGGCCGCCATACCCCGCAGGCCTCGAGCTTCCGAGCGAGCTCGTAGCCGCGACCGTCGTCGCCGAGAAGAGCCATGGACGGCGATCGCCGGAGTGACGTCTGACTCTGAGAGAGGGACAGAAATCGCTGGACTAGAGTTTTAAGTCCCTGTTTGGATCATAATAATACTACACAAGGAAAATAAACTCTTGTTCTAAAGGAATTAAGTTGTATTGTATTGTAATTAATATACAAATATGGATCAATAAAGAAATTTTTTTTCTTAAAAATGCGTTAATAACAGTCTAAGGAAAGGATTTATATTTTATCATAGAACTATGATAATAATATATTTATTACTTAAATCATTCTAATCCACATATAATTCATTTTGTGTTAATAAAATTTGTAGCTTTCATTTGTTATCGATAATAAAAGTTATGATAAAAATGAAAACGATTAGTAAAATAATAACAATAATCACATCATTTGATAATTAAATTCCTTAAGTATAATTTGTTAAACTAAAATCCACTTATATCAAATACAAAGGGAAACAAAAATATAGTATAAGTAAGTAGTCCAATAACTCTTTATAACAAAGCAACTGAACTAATTATATGTACTAAAATCATTCAAAATAACAATAATAAGATTAATAATCTTCTATTTGAAATTGGAAAAAGACCCAAAAGTTGGAAAACCTTATGCCCCTTTAAGTTATAAGGAAAACTAAAAATGACACGTAAACTTAATCATGAAAAGAAGGGAAAGAAGCCTCACCATAATTAAACTTGTATAATTAAGAAGATTAGAGTTTCTAGTGAAAAAGTTAATATTAGTGATATTAAAAAAATTAAAAAAATTAAAAAAAATGAAATTAAAATGAAACAGAAATTGAATGGTAAAACAATTTTTTAATAAAAAATTGATTTTTAGAGAAAATAAAAAAGCATCAAAACGATGCGCAAAGAACAGTGATGGAATGAAAAAAATTAAAATTAAAAGTTAACTCTCTTTTCTTGATAGGGGGGGGTTAACTCTCTCTTCTTGATAGGGGGGGAATAGCTTCTCCTTTATTATATTTTCTTAATCTTTGGCTCTTTTGTCACGTTAAAATATATATATATATATATAATATATTTTGAACTTGATCAATTTAAAGGTACGTTTGATATATGAGTTGAGTTTGAAATTAAATAAAATATTTAAGTTGAAGTTGGTTGACTTTTTAAAAATTAGTTAAAATTTTTATTGAATTTTTCAAAAAAAAGATTAAAAACCAACTATAAAGTATAATTTAGTTTAAAATAAAATAAAATAACAAACATCGGTTAAAACAAATTGATATTTTTAGAAAGTTAAAAAACACTTTAAAAAACAAATTTCTCAAGCACAATGGCAATTTTGTAAATTGTGTTAAAATACTTGTCTCTTTAGGCTCTGATGTCCGAATTCTTGATAAAGTTGCACTTGCAACAGGTGGGAGGCAGGCAAACTGTCGCTGTGCAAGTACAGGAAGGAAAAGACAGAAGAAAAGAAAAGAAAAAAAAAAAGCATAAAAACACACCGTTTTTTATGACTAAAAAGCAACGGTGGATTTAGATCCATTCTTTTTATTATAGTGTATAGTAAGGATTTTGACTTATAAAATTTTAATTTTAACAATTAAACCTCTAAACTAGTCGTTTTTTACAATGTGGAAAATGTTAATTTTTTTTTTTTCATTTAAAAGAGATCAACTGACATAACAAAGAGAATTACAAGTGTTCAGATTGAACATAAGGGCCTTTAGAAGACAAAATCAAGTAGACTTGTAAATATATCCTAGTAAGTTATCACTTTTAGATAATTGTTGACTGGAATAAAATTTATGAGCACTTATATGTCACTCAAAGTCCTCACTCTCCGTCAATGTGGGACTCGCCAAATGGCTACTAATTTTTTTAGTAAAACGCACAAACAAAAACAGACATTTCCCATAAGCATATCAACACAACGACCTTCAGCAAAAAGAACCAAGTGGACCCATAAGTAGATCCCATTAAATTATAACTTTACTTAAGAAAAATGGAGAGAGAGATCAACTGAATTTCAATTAGGTTGATCAAAATTAATAAAAGAAATATAAAAGCCATTACAATCTAGTCCAATGGCAAACATGCGAGAACTACCACCACAAGAGCCCTCGTTAAAACCTTTTGAGAGGAAAAACCCTAATGTTATGTTTGGTAAGCAGGATGGAAAATAGAAAAGAACGAAGAGTAAAATCTCTAGTTGATGGAAAGGAGTGAGGTTTTACATCATGTTATTTGGTAGAATAGAAAGAAAAACAAGAAAAAAAAATGTCTAATCAAATAAATTTTATATTAATAACTTCATATAAATTAGGAGATAATGATAAATTGAGACAAAATAGGTTTTTACCCACATTTGTTTTGTCAAAAAAAATTTCATCATCATTTCTTCCCAAAGTTTGAAAGATTAAAAAGCAATGGAGTCATAGATTTTCAATTTCCTTTCCTTCCTAATTTCCTCTCTAATAAACAACAAAAATTTCATTTTTCTCTCCAAAATCCCTCCTTTAATTTCCTTACTTCTTCCAATTATACCGCCAAACGTATTCAGTGGTCATAATAAAAAGCCCAAATCACAACTTCAAAAGAGGAGGAAAAAAAATCAGTGGTCATAATAAAAGCCCAAATCTCAACTAAAAAAAAAAAAAAAAAAACGTACCAAATGACATTTGACAAAACCACACGAGGTACAAGTGGTCACTCCACACCTAGTTTTGCCCGGTGTGCCCAAAGAAGAACAACTAGTATTAGCCTTTAATCAACTTGGGGGTGGGGGCCATTGCGGGTTTATCGCCAAACACGGAAAAGCCTGAAGAATTTTTAAATTTGTGTGTGGTTCACTGATTAAAGATAAAAAAATTTAGTTAAAATTAATTATAAATTTTATTAATTTTTCAAAAAAAAAATTAAATATTAATATTAAAAAATTACAGAACGAAGCCCGAAGTTTCTGCAAGAATTCGCCATATAACATGTATCATCCCTAATAGCAGCCCAAGTAAAAAAAATATCGAGGATGATACATAAATTTGATAATCTTTAAAACATGCGTTTTTTACAATGCTGCCCGATGGTCAGCAACAAGAGGCAATCACAATCTTCCAAAAAGAGGATATTTGTATGCTAAAATAATCCGAAAGAAGAAAAAAAATCATGGTAATCCGAAAAGCATCACCAATCATCGGCCAAGAGGTCTGCAGCGTATGAGCAGTCAACCAAAAAGATGTTGCAAAATTTCATCACTTAAACTGCAAAGAAGCCGACAACATGGTGGAAAAGAGAAACCATGTCATCTGAAACAAGATGATCATGAAAATTTTGAGTAGTCAAAAGGAAGAATTGGGTCGTATTGATAGAGTGCAGTGAGGACTTAACCGGGGTATCAGGAAAATGCTTCCATAAATAAATTTTAGATTTTTCATGATTGACATTTTGCGTAGAAAGTTCAGCACACATATTTAAAGAATGTCATATATATATATATATATATATATATATATAGAAGATGAAAAGCAGGAGACAAGCCTCTGGAAACCGCAAACTACTCAATTGAACTGAAGTGTACCAATTTAGACAAAATTTGGCTAAGAAAGTACCCCTGTTTGGTTATAGAAAATAATACAACGGAATTTAAAAGTTTTTCTACAATTACTAGGAAATGACTCCGGTTGTTGTGTAAAATGATTTACCATTCAAACATAATAGCGAATACCTTTGACAATATATAATATTTACTAACTATGTTGTCTTCTATCTACCATGAATATTTGTTGATTTTAGTTTTTGAAAATATGCATAATGCATAGCGGAATGAGATTTTGAAATGTTTCTAAATCCACAAGAAATTAGCTATATTGCTATTTAAAACTATATTTCATTATGCTAAATCATTACACCTTTTGGCAATAATAATTTTATTGTCTCATTCCTTTCGTGTTTGACCCTTAAACGTCCTTGCTCAGTCTACAAGCTCCTCGACCTTTTCGATCTTCCTTGCTATTCAAGTTCTATGGTTCAACTGGTGTGTAGGCACTGTGATCAGTAGACATGTTTTCCTTCCTATTTTTCTTCACTATAACAACTTGTTCTCCAAAAATGTGGGAGCTAGAAACCTTGATCAAGGCTAGATAAAGTCTTATTCTATTTATAGCAAGCATTCGATCCGGCCGGCATGAAAAATTCCTTCCCTGTTCTTATGATGGAATCGCCAACACTACGTACCCAAAGAGTGTGTGCACACGCCACCCATAGTAAGGAAGATGTCACATGCCATTACATAATTGCGTAATACAATTTTCTCTAATATCTATCCACCAATTAGACTACTAAGACATTTAGGGGTTTATAGTTAAATGGCCCTTTTTTAATATGTTTTTTAATAAATAACTCAAGTTTTTAAAAGTTAGTTAAAAAGCTCAAGTTTGTAAAAATTAGTTTAAAAATTCATTTTTTTTAAATGGTCAATCAAAATTTTTTTAGAATGGTCGATCATTGATTAACCATATTGTACATTTAATCACTGATTGACCATAATATATATTATATATTATCAATTTTTGTAGTCAATCACTAATTAACCATAACCAAATCAATAATTTTCTGGTCACTCAATGATTAATTATAGTTAATTACTGATTGGCCACCGGTTAATCACTAACAAACCAATTATAATGTATATCAACAATTCTTATAGTAAATCACTAATTAGCCATATTTGTTCAATCATTGATTGACCCCAGGTAAATCATTGATTAACCACGATAAATTACTGATTGACTATGGTAAATCACTGATTAACCGTTAATCATAGATTGACCATATTATAAACCACCAATTTTTGTAGTTAATCACTTATTGACCATACTATAAATTTTGTTAAAAAAAAAAAAAAACCACTAATTTTTATAGTTAATCATTAATTGAACATAAAAAAAAATCACTAACTTTCCTAGAAATGTGTGATTAATATTTTACAAGACTCTAGATACATATTCCTCGACCTGAACCATTTCCTAGTGATAAAGGAATGGTTCATTTTGCTTAACACTTGTCTAAAAGTCACTTACTCCACCAAAGAGCTAGGTTTCCAATTGGCCATAAAAACTAATTCGTTTAGCTCCTTGAAAAGAAGAAGTACATACATATATATATAATATTTGCTTATATAGTTTTAAGCACAATGAAAATCTATTATCAGGTGGAACAACTGACCCATCACAAACTAACCCTCATTGATCTCATCCCCCAAAATTTGGTTATCACCAATTTCACCTTCCAAAGGACAAAAATGCCCTCCCATATCTTGGTTGGTGTCCCACCTTTGAGTTTGGAGCACCAAAACCGGGTCAGGAAATCTAGTGACATAGTAATGAAAAAATTGAAACTGAAGTGGTTTCTTTACTTTATATGCTTAAAACGGTCCACTCAAATGTTCACTTTTAAAATACATTGGGGCCTTCCAAAATGAATCTGTTTTTCTTTTTCTTTTTTTTATGACCCATCAAAATGGATCTGGTTTGGTGGAGCCTTTGTTTAAAATCATTGTAACACACACACACACACACACACACACACACACACACACACACACACACACACACACACATATATATATATATATATATGTCTCTCAACTTTTCCATACAGGCGTCAAAGGTATTCTGTTAAACGCACTTGTCTAACTGAAGTGACAACATTGGCGACTTGGTGAGGTTGGTGGGTTTTGGGTTTTAAAAAAAATTTCTTTAGTCACACACTAACTGGTTTAGTTCACCCACTTAACGATAATACTCTCCAGTTTCATCCAATTGCATGGTTTGTTCTTTATTTGCTTGTGATAGTGATTGCTTATACACAAACCTTTTTTTTTTTTTTTTCTTTTTTTGCTTATGCATGAGCTTTTTTTTTTTTTTGGTAGATTATACATGAGCCAATCTTAACTAATTCAATATAAAAGTATTATTGCTATTCTCAGCATGTAAGAAGGAATTAAAGTAAACTTCTTGGTGCATATAGTATTGGCCAAAAGATATAGAAATGGCGTTTTTTTTTTCCTGAATTATTTTATATGTTTAACAAACACACAAAAACGTAAAACATATATAATTCACAGATAGATCGATCAAAAATTTTAAGGAAATAGTAGAAATGGCGATTATTCATAAGCACATATAGTCGTCAAAATAATGGTCATGATCATTATGTATAAGCTCCTCTGCTTATGATCATTGTCCAAAAAAAAGTGTTGGTTAACTTTCGTCTTGGTGGCTCTTATGCATTGGTTGAATATGCATTTCGTCAACAGTCATTAATATATATATATATATATATATATAAACAATGAACATTTAATTTTGTAGTTTAATAAGATAATCAACATCATAAGAACATAGAGAAAACCTAACTGTTTCAATATCTATACCATGGGTGATTCTCGGATTTGGTTAATGAGCACTGAAACGAGAGCTATATATTTCTTAAAAATAACAAATACGAAAAAAAAAAAAAGAAAGTTGTTTCTACTGATTGACTTGTCATAAATTCAAATTCAAACGACTTCAATCTACTACAAGGAAAAAAGAAAAAGAAAAGAACACATATAACATGATAGACAAATAAAAGCTTTGAATACTGCTTTTAGATATTTATTAGCTTCAATAGCTAATTATACAATTTTGATTAGAGCATGTTTGTCATGATTATATGTGAATTTTACTTCTCTTTCTCGGTAATTAACTTTTATCATTATTTTTATTTAATTTTTTATTTTCTGATAGATCGTTAAATTGTATAATAGAATAGGTTGTCATAATGCCATAACTATTTTGTTATACTAAATAGTTTATTAAAATTTAATTTGTATTGATTATACAATATATTAAGAAAAAAATTGTTAGCATCTAAAGAAAAAGTTAACAATGGTCAGGAAAATAAAATTGGTTCTTAATTAAAAAAAAAAACTCAGTTGAAATAAAATTATGACTCCCTCTCTATTTCTTACTCCCTTTTAATTAGCAATTATCTTGATAGAGTGATATGTTATGAACCATAGTGCTACCTTCTCTTGAGGGTTTTATGGTCAATTTATTTGTAAATTATGCTACGTTTGGTAAATCAACTCAAATTTAAATTTTTCATCTCAGTTTTGTCTTTTTTTAAAAGTCAACAAAAATTATAACTAATTTTTAAAAGTCAATCAACTCTAATTTAAAATTTTCAACTCCAACCGTAACACCAAATGGAGACCATGTATGTTTTTTTGTGTTTAGCATATTAAATTGAATCATTTAAAATATATAAGTGGGTGTTAAAAACGTCCAAGTACACATGGTGTACACACTTCTGAATGGATAAGTGATGTGATTTTTCTCTTTTTAATGTATGAATACAAAGAACGAAACACAAAGGCTATGTATATATTACAAAGAACGTAAATATGATGGTACACATATATTGCATAAATATGCATGTAGGTAAGGTCCCAAAACTTAGCATGCATTTGGTATTATGCTTGGATTATAGAATTTGGGTTTTAATTAAATTATATGTTTGGTGTGGTATTTGAATTATTGGAATTAAAAAATATAAAAACTTGAAACATGTTCAAAAAAATAATATCAATATAGAACTTATTTCGTTCGTGTCAAAATTTTATATAATTTGAAAAAAAAATTATCTTATTTAAATTTATATATATATATATAAAATTATAAATTTTTAAAATTTATATTACAAAAGTATAATAAGAATTATAAATAATAAAATGACATTGATATTTAAAAAATTAAAAATAAATTTTAAATTATAATTTTATAATCTAAACCCTAGTATCAATCACGTGCTTAGTCCTTGCTCGTACGATTGCATCCCAAGGCCTTAATTGAGCTTAAAAGAAAAAAAAGAAAAAAAAAACAAAGTGAAAATCAATGGGAGCCACTTTGTCCTTCCATAAGTACAAGTTTGACATGTGAAAGTGTCGTCCATTTTTTGCTTTTGAAAGGCAAAACTT